>LJIJ01000421.1:0-120297 GCA_001718145.1 Orchesella cincta
CAACTACGTGTGCAAGGGAAATGCAAAGCCACTAACAGGCCATGCCAAAAATTGTGGAGGCTTACAGAAAAAGTTCCGGAACAACTAGATGGTCCAGCCGAGAAGGCCAATCCAACCTGAAGAAATTTATGCACAACAGCAACAAAATTGGAATGAAAAATTATTCACCTCCACGCCAGCCGACGAATACGAGCCACGGAAAATGCTATTATTGTGGACGATTGGGACACATTGAAAGATTTTGGCTACGCAAAATGCAAGAATCAGGAAGAATTTTGATGACGAGTATTATGGTGATCCTGAAGAAAACTGGAGATCACCACCTCGTGGCTACTACCCAGTCGGAAAACTGAATGGTGGCAGGGTCCCTTTCCGCACAAAGGCCCTGCCAGATACACTCCTCCTCCAAGATTTTACAACATGGCCAACGACACAGCTCTCATTACGAACCCACACACAAATTACTTGAATAACACAATGTGCAACAGAAGCTACAGCCCAGTCCCCGCCCAAGGTCGCATGCTGAACAACGACCCTTCATAAAGCTGAACATTAATGACGTAAATTACAACGCTCTCATCGACACCGGTGCCTTTTGCAGTCTCATCTCAAGAAAACTAGCAGAACCGTTTCCCAAATTCAACAACAGCGACATACACTGCGCTCCCTTTCCGATGACGTTATACCAGATGGAGGCTTTGCTGTGGTTCCCTTCAAAATTGGCAGATCAATTATCAAGTTCCCGTTCCTTATCGCAGACCAAGGAATGGCGTGGACATTCTTATCGGTATGACATGATAGAGCGGCTTCATATTAGCATTGACACAAAAAACAGAAGACTCTCATCAGAAATTTTTGGGTCCCAATCACATCAACGAGCAAGAGTTCACCGCAAAAATTTGGAACTGACAAGCATGTGGAAGTCTACGTACCAGAAGATTATCAAGCTCTACCTGGAGACGACAGGCTGGACCGGACAATAAGCTCAGTTTATTTAGAGTGGAAAAAAGAAAATTGCATTCCAAACGTGGCATCAAGCTCCCAAACAAGTAAGCACACAGTTAATGCAAGACGACTCACAGCTTCCAAACATATTTTCCAGGCTGCACAAGATGACGAATCAACTCTGACTCCGAATATGAGTCATGCACAGAAGGCGAAGAAACTGAAGACAACGCGTGCAAATTGAGGTCACTACAGCAAGCTTCGACTAGCAAGATCAGCCTTCCACATTCTTTGCAAAATATGCATATCTTGCGACAAGCCACATTCAACTACAAAATTGCCGACTAGCGCTCTTACATAGGAAACAACCACCATAAAACGACACGGAGCGATCAAGTAAATACAAGGACCTAAGCGAACCCTGCAACTTTGAAGAAGAAAGAAATCCAACCAGACAGCCCCGACTGGCGGAACGGACATACATGGGTACTAGGTTTTGAAAAGAAGAGTGTCGAAAGTGAAGAATGCCATGTAGCCCGAATGTACTACGAACAAGCAAGCAATTTTTTAAGAAAGATAACATTTTAGTGGCAAAAGCAAAGAACATTTATGATTATGAAGAAGTTTGACGCAGAGATAATAATTACAGCAGAAAGCATTTTCGTGAACAGTTATATAATGAAAATGCAGAGAACTATTTCAGAGTCCTGTCATGAAGTTGAAAATGTGCAAGTTTATTGTTTGAGAAGAAATGTAAATGAAGCAGAAATCGTTCCGAGTGCAGATAAGTAACTCTTGATCAAAGCAGTTTTATTGAAGTTGATGATGATATTTTTGATGAAGATATATAGAGCAAGTTGAATGTTTTGAAGTTGAGAATTTTACGAGGACAGAATCCAGGCCATACTTACTTGACGAATTTACAGAAGATTTTTTTGGAAGTGTTACAGTATACAAAGTTATTTACGTGCAGTGCGAAAAGGTCGCAGCGAGAAATGCAATGAAATAAAAATGTGCAACGCAGCAATAAAGGACATAAAAAAATTACGAGTTACACACATTCGGGCTTCCACTGAATGGACATGCGCAGAAAGAAACAAGGAAAGGAACAGCTACCCATGTCATGGATTTTTGAAGAAGAACATTTTACGAAGTGCAGTTTTTAAACACAGGGGTATCCTTATTACAAAATATTTCATTAACATTATAACATTACTTATTTTATGAAAAATTATGTTATGAAATGATAATGTAACTATTATGCTATCAAGACACATCCTTTGCATTTTCCAGACACTTTACTCCTTCACCTTGAAAGAAAAATAGCCAAACTCTACAGTTTCTTGACTGAATACAATTTTTTATCTACGTTCCTTTCCTGATCCATTTACAGGAAATATTATCCTTTTTTTTGTCGCTCGTAAATTTTAAAGTTTGCCTTTAACATACTTCGTGATTACCCACCTCTGCTTCTGCTTTGAGTTCGCTCATGCTACAGGATGGCACCTACCGAATAATAAGAGGTCATGGGAAATGTGCGACTTAACCTTTTGCAATTGAATCCTTTACATGCTTTAACCCGAAATTTTCCTGCTCCTATAAATCCTATAATCCGTCTTGATAACACGAAAATATAACTATAAGCGATTTTTGAATGTATGCAATATTATGAGTATGCGCAGTGACAGTGAACGTGACTTTATGCAAATATTCTTATCTTGATGTTAATGTAAAGTACGATTTCAATGTTTTCAACTACGCTAGTTATGTAAGCAAATTCGTTCAGTCAATGCAAGTCGACTTTCAAGTACACATTTTTTCAAGAAATTTTAACGCGCTGTCTTCCTTCAGAAGTCATCGCTTGTCAAAGGAGGGGGTGGTCACCGGGAGCTAGGCTCCCGTGATGATTATATATTGCTGAGGTTCACATTCCTTAATAAACTTTGGGGAAACTTGCATTGACCTCCACGTGCATATGTTATAATCAACATCACGCACGCGCACCGTTTCGTGGTGCACATGGCTATTTAGATGATATATAATGCATTGATGATAAAGTGCATGAATTGTGTGATAATAAGAAAAGCCAGTCTTTCGTTATCTTTTGTTCTCTGTCCCGACTTTTTGCTTTCTGCATATCTTACTAGCACTATTACTTATTCCCCCGTCAATGTCCACCCAGCAATTACCCGACCCCCAAGGATCATCACCGATAAAGCCTTAAGGATACCAAAAGATCCTCTACTATAAGGATTTATAGGAATTTACTGGATCAAAGGGAAGGTGAATGAAACATGCAATCAATCATCAAAAGGTTGCCAAAATTATATACTTGAGCATTTAATTGGAAACTTCCGGGAATATGAAAGAACGTGAGCATCCAGTTTTGGAGAGTTTATATACGGTGTCGCATGCACATGCACTGATGCTACTTGTATTTACTGATGGGCACTATACAAGAGTTTGCGAAAACTACGAGAGCATGAACATGCAATTAAGGGAAAAGTGCAGTGGAGAAATTTTCTTTCATCTTGTGTGATTTCAATAGATGTTTTGCAAACGTTATTGGATAGTGTGGAAAGCTTTTAGTATTGGAAGTAAACCAAAGTTATCCAATTATTCTTGAAGTATATATATATGTATACGAAGAAAACTTATGGCTTTCACGAGAACTTTCTCTTCAAAATGACTTAACTAGAAAATTGCCCATTTAATTGTACATGTTTTAAAAATCAATTTCTCTACAATCATAAAGTGACATGGTTAGATTTGAAAATTTATTTAAGCTGCTTTCGAGATTATTTTTTGCTTTAAATACTTTCTACATTGTAGTTGCTCCGTATAATAACCCATACTTATTGTAAGCAAAAGAAAAGTATCGTTTTAGTAAGATAAATCATTGCTTTTGGCGTGTATGGTTTTATAACCTCTGCTCAATATATAACCACTGCCACTGCGTTCTTATTTTTGCACGCCACAATCATGTACGGTTTCAGCAAACTTAAAAATAATTTGGTTCGAAAATAAGAATGTCATAATCCTTAATAATATTTAACTCTGAAACACAGGAATGTAAGGACTGGCAGGTCACTCTGTTCAGAATTTTTGTGCGGCAAACGGACGGACAGAAGAACCAAAACGTCACACAAACAAAAAAAACAACAACGTCAGTTAATAAACCGTGCATAACGATTCAATATTATGGATAGTATTACTAAAAAAAGTTGGTGAAGGTAATATATTCGAAATTGCTTGGTTGTCCGTCTGACTGTCCGCAGCGCATGAAACTAATGAATTTTTTTCTTTTATAACCCTATTAAGATAAAACCGCAGAAGTTATATACGTTGTCCTAATCAAATTGCAAATTTTATCAAAGTAAAATTTTAATGATTTTCAAACTACATTCTGCTTCAAACTTTTGCTCCTTTCTATACCTCGTCCATCTCAAGGAATTTTCACAATTTTTAAGCATAGCGAAAAAGACTCCTCCGGATAAGAGAAAACCCCAGATGCTCATGCAAATTTTTAATTAGCCCATATTAACAATTTTTTTCTGCAACTTTTTCCACTAACTTGGTATACAAAAGAGTAACGTATAGCAGTGGTACAAAAAAATCTTTCGCTAACTTACTAAAACGGGGAAAAGTACTTATTTCTCGACTTTTCCTTCTGGACGAGAAAAAATACTGTTTTGAAGTTTCAAGTATGTGTATCAGCTCTAGTTTAGAAACGTTCAAAAACACGTGCATAGAATACCCAGTTACATACTTCATTTTCTTCAAACCATAAACTGGATTGGTGCTACACACAGGATTAAGGTTTACTTTTTCCAAGTTTTCTCCTCTTTCTTTCACTCACTCTCATACTGAATGTAAATATATACATGTAAATGTGCATACATACATTCGAAACATGAGCTGACATAATAAAATCGAGAATATAGAGCACACTCTTATTATGCATAATATTATGTGTGTAGCTATACGTAGTACTTTTGATAGTCTCGAACATACTTGCTAACAACAACAAAAACAGAGCGAGAGTGTAGCCGAAGTAGCCTGGAATTCTTTCATTTTTTAGTATGCATACCAAAAATGTGGACTTAATATTTTCTTCCTCCTTTTCTTCACTTCCTTTCCGCTTGCTTTTGCTCCTCTAAACTTTTATTATGCCTGTAATACAGTCGACGTTTTTATATATAAAATGTCGGCCCTTTGTTGAAACACACTTACGTATATTATGTACACGTATACATAGTATAATGCAAAGAGTATTATTTTGCAAAATATACTTTTTCTCAACTCCATTTCAACAACAGGGCATTGGACTTGGAACGCCACTTTACGGTATTCAAATGCATGCATGCTGCATAATAAATGCGTATGAAAGTAGGATTTTCTTATGGAACTATATTACATTTCTGCTTTATACTGTGCGTTCCCTGCTTTCTCTCTGTCCATGTACCACGGCAGCAAGAAGTCGTATTTCTTTATGCAAACTAAGAAAGAAGAATGAGGTATCCTATTTCATAATTTCAAATAACAATGCTACTGACAGACAAAAGCAAAACTCACCACCAGAAAAAGTTAACTTCCACAAAATTTCCCTTCAATTCAGCTGACTATTTCTTTAGTAACTTTAGTTTGAGCCGGGCCTAAACTGAGCAGCCTACAAACCCAAGTTTATTCTTTCTTGAGCTTATATCTTATGCATATCTATTCCACAAAATTATAGAGCATATCTAAAATATGATAACACATTTCATGAAAAATCAATGAGAAGCTAGACAAAATAATGAATTTGATCGTGTGTACATAATTACTAAAATAAAAACATTTTCCATTCAATTTTACTTCAAATATCCAGCCAGACATGATATAAATTATACATACCTACTCTCTCATAGAAGCCCTACATTTGCATGTCGTCATACCCCGTAACTTCACTCATGATGGTAACGCCTCCTTCCTCCTAAGAGATTACATTAAGCTTTCAGCAAAACGTTCAATTTTCAAACATACAAAGACTGGAATGAAAATACATTTAAAATGAAATGGGCAACAGAGAAACGTGCAATGATAAGAATAAGAAGAATACTACGTATATAGACCACGGTCTGTTGATCCACAATGTGGCTTTTGTATAATTCTCAAGTTCGTTAGACAGAAAATCTGATACGGATGGTACCTACAAGCCCAATGCTCCTGTATTGTGCAAAGCAGTTCTTTGTGGTACAAATATGCTTTAATTTCAGTTACACACAAAATATACATGTTGGCAACAATGTTAAAAGAGGATTAGGATTTATAATTCTATTCTCCTCTTGTTGAAAAACTTTGAACTCTTCATGCCATTTATAAAGCACAGATGAAGATAGAAACCAACTATAAAACAGCAAAGCACAAGTAGTAGCATCTCGACAATAAATACAATGTATATATATAATGTCGTTGCTTTTGTACTCCAGGGTTGCAAAATGAGATGAGAACGACGAACATATTTTAAATACGTAAACTTTCTATGTAACATTGTGTTTTGTCGTTGTTGAAAACAAAAGTTTTTACACTTGATGTAAGTAGTTTAGTAGTTGCTTGAAACACCACAGTACGTACCTAACATCCCTGAGAAATTTCTTGGGTTAGCATTGTATTAAGAAAATGCGTGGTGTAGTCAACAGCCTGTGATAGCACTTTGTTGAGGAGGAGGAGGTAGACGTAAAAATGTGAACTCGTGGCAGTGGTTTATGCATATGTATAACAAGTAGCTGCTGACTTGGTGCATACATTTCTGTTTTTTTCGCCTTCTTCTTTAGACTCATTTTTTCAAGTCAGAGGATTCGCATGTGTGAGCACTTTTTGCTTGGAGTACCGACTTTTTATGGGAAGTTGGATATACATATCACATTCTTGCTAAATTTTATAGGAGAGAACCAAGTGAATAATGTATGGGCTTGGTGGTAGGCCTATAGAAATATGCAAAAAGAGGGAAAGAAGGACTGAATGAGAAGAAGGGGAAAGTTAAATATTATGGATATCATACTAGATATTATGTGCGCATACAAAACTCTACTTTAGGATTCTTTTGGATATCGTCAAAGGCAGAATCTGCATTCTTCTAGCATATTTTTCTTGTCTTTTTTACTCACTTTTACTTTATATATTATACTTCACAATGTGTGTAACATATTGTTGAATATGAAGAGAAAGAAGAGAGAGAGTAGGAAAAGTAAGTGGAATTTATTCACGTCCGCTTTATTGAACGCATAATATCTGTGTAACTGAAATAAGAGAAAGGAATCCTTAACTTGTTTACTTACTCACTTCACTACGTACACTTTTCTCTTTCGCATCCTTCTTTTTTCACTCTTTTCACTTTTTACAGCCCTTCAATCTCCGATTTTTCTTCTTTCTTTCTTTTTATTATTCCTATTTTTATTCTGACGCTTTCCTGCGTAACTTGCAAAGCCTTTGCAATCTTACTTCTGTCTGTTAGCTACATATATATATATCCGAATGAGCAGGGATTGAGTACAGAGAACACCGTGAAAAAAACTGTTTATTATGTTTGTACGTAATATTAGAAACGAATACAATTTTAGGATGTAATAAAAAGAAAGCAAATAGCACAAAGAAAAGGAAAAGTTAAACAAGTTCCTCCAGGAGCAATATGCCTGCTCTCTTGTGCTTTTGCTTACTATGCTTTTCTTTAGGCTCCAAAACACGAAAGTTAGTCTTCGAAATAGAAACAAAGTTTCCTCTCTGATATGTGTTCTGTTGAATTTAGAGCATTCTAGGAATGTTAGGTAATACTAGCACGAGTCTGTGAGATAAATATAGTCTACATACTGAAATCGAATTTCCAATTTTAAAATACTCAACAGTTGATTGAAATTCAAAATAAATCTTGTATATCAGTAATTCAAAACCGTTTAATCATGGCTACAATTAAGTTCGTGTTATTTGTTAAAGTAATGAAATAATTTGAAACTCTAAAACTCAAAGGCAACAATTTGCGTGGGTTCAATTCATTTTGGGTTATATGTAGGAGCGACAAATTTGATTGATAACTGACATGAAACAAAAAAATCTATTTCTTTTGAAAAGATGTTGGAGTGCAAAAGTACACACGTCAATACTGCAGGTTTCAGGTTTATTGATGAGTCGTAGAACCTCTCACAGCATAACTTTACTTAAGCAAACAAAGGAAAATTTAAAAGCAGTTTCAATTTAGTCTGAGTTATTCACATTAAAAGCTGAGTGGAAGACTTTCCGTAGTTGACAAAGAAAACTAAAAAAAATCAAGGTGTGAAAATAGGTTCGGAACGGAACACACAGTGGTATGAAGTGTCAACCAGCCATAGTAAATTAAAAAGGTAGAGCAGTAGCAAGACTTTTAGGCAGTCAACATCTTCTTTTATAGAATGTCTGAAACGTGTCAAGTGGTCTGACTATGAGAGAGTCTCGAAAAGTCTCCTAATAATACGAATAATGTCTACTCTCGACTAAATTAATACAGTCGGAGCTTGCACCTTTGTTTTGCGTAGGCGTAATGACGATTATATTTCAGGTCGAAGCCGTGTAGCAGAGTAGTCAATAAACTTTTTGGGTTTGGCTGGGCTCTTTCAGATTGTTAGCTTCGACGATTGAGTAAATTATGCTTAATTGATAAGTATAGCGAAATAGGAATGACGTCAAATATGATGGATTCACGGTACTATTGTAGCTGACAAAGCCATTCATTCTCAAATTTCATGTAGTCAGAAAAGAGTGAAAGTAGACATGATTACATCTGGTTCGATAACAATGTAAATCAAAAAAGAATTCAGACGATTTTCTTAACCCTTCATCCCAATAGTTTCATCAACAAATAGATCGATGGTCTAAATTTAGCTACACTACTACAATCAGCATCACCACAACTCATTTCAAAATGCAGTAGGTTTTTACGTCAGAGGATTTTATATGGCTAAAAATTGATTTTCTAATTGCCCTTGGTAAGATTACTTAAAAGTAAGACCAATTTGTAGGTACTCGGGGTTACGAGGACTTTTCAAGGAAAACTACTCATATTTGTAGAAGTTTCAATTTTCCATTTCATAAAGTTCGACTCGTGTTTGTTTAGTAGAGCGACGAACACCTATCTAGAGTACGATAAATATTCATAAGATTACGTGGAGGAACTAGCTAAAAAGTTTATATGATCGTTTGATCTTTGATTTCACCATGTCATTTTCCTTTTCATCTCGTTCCACAAATATAGTTCCACACACATGCGAGGCAGATATCTTTCAAAATGCTGATGATGCTACTACTACTACTACATATAATGTGTAATAATATGCTCCAACCTACATAAAATAACATGGAGGAATCGCTTGTGTTCTATATAAATCTACGTACTTTTCGCTCTCCATTCAACTTCAACATATTACTTCCTGTAATTTTGTCGGGTTTTGCAATTCTCTAAAAGGGGAACTTGAGGGATATAAAGAGTTGGGATGAGTCCTGTGAAGTCTTTTTTCTTTCTATTTGTATTTGATCACTAGCACTAGTCAGTCAGCAGTTACTCATTTGCACATGAACTCAAAATCCAAATCCAATGTGCAACGGAGAGAAGATATAGAAGAGGAAAACAAAGTGGGACTACCCTTTTTGCCTCCATGCCATTTCAAATGGCAGTATATTGCTTTCCCATTATTCATCTCATAATATGGTAATACTCACAACAAATACGGTATTGGGGGTAGACATGCATGCAATCAAAATGAAATAAAACTTTTGTAGCAGATAGATGAGCAGAGGTAAGCAAACACGTGATGAGATGACGATGAGAATCACGAAGAACGATTTCACTCTGCTGAGCTTTTAGTAGACATATATTGTTTTTGTGTGCTCAAATGATGATGAGGATTTCCAACTCTTCTGCAACATTGTGAAATACACAGCATTTTACATTTTATTTCATCCATGCTCTCATTTTGTTTCTTCCCAATACCCATAAATATTGTTTGCTCAGCATAATATGGCTGTCTTTCATTAAATCCCCTTGTAATTGAGCTACTACAAGTGTGGCTGTCAAAGTGGAAGCTTTTTGGATATAGGCTTTATCAATTTCATTTCATTTTGCGAGCTTTTCTCCCATGAGAGATCTGCTTTCCCTTGAATGCTCCTCTATTCTAAAACTATTTTTTGGTTGCTGAATCGAAAATTTTTCAAATAAATTTCTCTCTTTGAACTAGTCAATAAGTCAAAATCTGTCTCCAGATTTTCTTGTTCCCAATACAGTTCACTTTTTACCCACACACAAATCTGTACGTCGGCATATGGGCACTTTTCTAAGTGCCTTATCAACTTTTTATGTCTCAACGAAAAGAGAAAGTCATGTATCATCATCTCATTTATTTGAACTCAGATCCCTTTCCAGAGTTTTTAAGATGTCGAAGATGAACAATTTTCTTGAAACTAGGCTTTTCTTTGCAGGAAAAATATATAAGATCCCTGTGAAATGTACAATCCAGCCGATGAACACGAACAGAAGGAAAATTCAAAGGATTATGTCGCTTCAAGATGTAATGTATGGTTTAAGGATTTTCTGCAGCAATGAGAAAAAGTACGCATTGCATGCATGCATAGTAGTATGCTATAGTATATGCCCCAAGTTCAAAGAATTCTTGTGAATGTGCGTAGAACGAAGATGAATCTATTTTTTACAAAAAAATTGGTAGAACTATCTACGTTCCCATTTTAAAGTGCTCAATGATGGATTACAACTGATTCAAAACCCAGATGAAAGACTCACCACACTGCGGTGCCATCACAGAAAAAGAGGCACAAGTGAAGCATGTCCCTACATACATATATACTTGTATATATATGTAAGAATGCTCTTCGAGAAAATAGAATATTTTACAGGATTCATCGTTTTGATCCTAGATTGTATGAAATGGGAAAGTTTTTCTTCGAAACTTTTTATAACTGAAGTATTGGAACGCATTGTAGTATATCTTCCTCATCCACCTACATATACATACATTTCAACCGCATCAAATCAAACAGTGGGATTTTTTCTGCCACATCAACTTCCATCCTCATGAGATTTTACTTTGACTTTGTCTGCAAAGCTCACACACTCAAAAAAAAATTCAACGTTACAATTTATTCTTGCTTCGGTCATAAATTGCTTCAGATCAAATTAGGTTTTTTTTCGTTGTGAAAGAAAAACGTACTCGTTCGTTTCTCCTCGTACTCGTCGTAATTTCAAATAAAAAGCTACTCTCCCTACTTAATTCAGCATGCGGCAACCTAAATCTGTGTGTGCATTATGCACAACTCCCTTTGAAATGCAGTAATGCAGTACACCGGAGTCAAGAATGAGACCGTAAACTACATTTCTGAGCTCGGCTCATGCAAAATTATGCAGTTATTTTACAAGCAAAGACAATAATTTAAGCTATGTTGCATGCTAAGCACATATTTTTTATAATATCAAGTCACGTTTGTAGTTCCCTTCCCATTCCAATGCATTTTTTTTGCCTTCCATTACATACTTCCTACTATATACATGCATAGATAATCGGCTTGCTGGAATGCGCATGTAGGAAGGAATATATGCATACATGATAAATTATTAAAATGTTCATTACTTTGATGTCGCCATTATTCCCAAAATGCCCTCATTCACGTAACACGTCACTTTTACTTCTCTCTCCCTCCTTTACTGCATTGCAATATGCAATAATACAGATTTGACTTACAGCCTCTGTGAGTTGATACACACAACAAATACGTCCACGCATGCTGAACTTACTACACCCTCTGCAAATAATACACGACAGTTTAGTGTATTACACTTGAAAACGAGTATTTTTTTTATTTTTGGAGACCCACAGCAATTTTTATTCATTTCAGCAGCATCGCCATCATCATTATTTATGCAAAAGTGTATACTTTCCTGAATTTACAATACCACAAACAAAAAATGTACACATAAGTACCTATTTGTGTATGTAGCATTGTTTTCCTCAAATGTCATCATGCAAAGTCAACCCCAGTTCATTTTCGTTTTTCATAATAATTCTTGAATATTATGTATGCCCATTCAACTGTAGCATTCATTACAGTATCGAAAGCTCGTTCATTTTTTCCATGCGTAAATTTATTCATGCAAAAGTCAAAGAAAATGAAAGGTGGTAGGTGATGTGGTGTTGGGTTCTAGATAAACTAGAGACTAGCGCGTTCAGTACACTGCCGATATAATTTTGATGTTGGGGAAATAATGACGATGTTGAACAAGAAGCATGATAGAATCTACTTGTCTGTTCTGTATGTGATGTGTTGCAATGCTATGCTGTATATCCAATTCTCAAGAGATTCTCAAATCGATCTCTCAAGAGAACGAGGTGCAGTATATAGTACTTGAAGCAAAAGATACTTAGGTAATAATAACATTTTGTTGGTGGTGTTAGTTCTTTCTCTGAGGTAAAGTTTAATATAATGGATGCTCCAACTGCAAAAAAACATGAATGACTGGAAACACGTAAGGCTTTGCTAACAACCAACGCACGTAATTTACAATTTAGATGTTGACTGTCACTCAAATAAGAGCACGCCTGTTATTATAAAGAGGAAGGGTGACACACAGCAGGATTCTCTGCCGTGAATAAGACATGCCTGACGTGAACAACAGTATATTGTAATTGGATAAGAGAGGGTTAACGTCCCGCCACTATTGACAGTCTTCAATTTTGAAAATTGAAATAATATACTCGTACATGAATAAGAAATTGTTTGAATTCCTGATAATTTTGAATTCACAATATCAAAATGTAAGAAGAAACTATAGGAAGACACCCCATGCATCAAGGTGTCTAAACCTTGTAATACATGTTTGTTAGAAAAGAAAATGATTGCCGTAAAAGACAGCTTCTCCACCAATAGTTTTGAGTCCTCGAATTAGAATTTAAACCAAAATGTTCGGCCACGCGAGGAATAAGCTGGAAATAACAATTTTAAAAATAAAAGTGGAAACAATCAAAGAGAATTGGAATCGTCCTATTATCTTGACATTCACTAATTAGGATGATAAATATCAGTTGATTAGTCAAACATAATTTTCAAATGAAATGAGTTTGAAGTTTGTTTTTATTTGGTTCCAGAGAACACATATTAAAAACAACCGTTTTAAAAGTTTGACAAGTCAATTCTCGGAATAGCTCATAAATTACGGGCCATGTTACACGTACTGTTTTCAAAGTGAAAGTTTTCAATAACACTCATTAGCTCTTCCAAACACAAGTCCAAGGTTTTTGCTGTTATCGCGTCTCAACATAAAATTGGTCTGTTTAGGTACACATAACCATAAATGATGTATGCAAGAGACCTTGTTCATGTTACCCTTGCTATATATTTGCACAAAGCAAAATAGGTATTGATTTTTCGATCACGTTCAAATAATTCACAAGTGCTGGCTCCCGTCAGTTCAAATTTTGAACATGCACCACGTTTACTGGAATTGACATGAACATTATTTCTTTCCTCGAAAAGCGTTTTCAATAAACAGTAGGGCAAACTGCAGACACTGTAGTATGATCATGGGTTTAAATTACTATGTGTTTAACAACAAAAGCCATGACGTGATATAGAGTTCTTCATCTTCACAAAAAAGATTATTTCATGTTGCAGGATTTTGCAACCAAATTTTCCGTTTAACATGATGACTAAACCTTTTCGGTCAACCAACCAAAGCAGAACAACTCATAAATATAACTTTTCATTTCCTTATAAGCTCATAGAAGTCTCAAAAAGAATATTTAATTTGTTGTAAAATATGAAACTTCCTTCAAAATTCTGTGTCCAATCATCCATTTTTCGCAACACACCCATTCATGATTTCTCCGTGGTCACAAGAATGAAAGCTCTTATATTTTACATAATATCTAGAAACCTATTTTGTGGCATGTACAGGCACACTGGAGAAAATTCAGGAGGAGAAATCAGTGATGGGTCGTAACCCAAAGATATAAATTAAATTAGTCTGACATTTTCTCCAGGAAAAGCCTTATAAATATCAGGCATATCATAGTACGCGCTATCACATCCCCGTTAAAAGTGAATGAAAGACTTTTAGGAGCACCAGCTGGAGCCAACCTGCGAACTAGGGGAAAAGGGAGCTCAATCTCATCCATTCAACCCTTGTTCTTTTTCTTTTGTTAAAGTTGCCAGATTTTGATATACATAAGGAGAATACCTTTCGCTTTATGTATCCGGTTGGCTTACATGTGTAGCCTTAACACAAAGACCTGCTGAACCATATTCTTACAAAGACGAGGAAAGTAAAAAATAGCGAGCATAATATCAAATACATCTTCACTCTTGACAGTAATTCCATCGACCTGAATAGAAAAAAACGGAGAATGGAAAACGTACATAAAAAAGAGTGAAAGGATCGCCAACACACACACACATAATATACATAATATTGGTAGTGGTGCGGTTAAGTTTCGTGGCAGCATAACTTATTGCATTCAGAGAGATCTATCTCCCGTCTACAGAGATGTACATATTTTACGTGTATCTCCTTTTTTATTACAACTCTGTCGTTTCAAACAGCTGTTCTCAAGTACAATGTGCTACAACAATAATGATATATCTCCATAAAATACATTCATAACCGTTTTTGAGTACCATACACCCAACTTGCAACGCAACGGGTAAAAGATATGTTACTCCAAGGCAAAAAGCAGGCGGACAGGCAGACCAGCAAAAGAAGGATTGTGGATGCCATAACTTATGAATGAAATGGGCGGAAAGAGAGCGGAAATCGGAAGGTTTTCCATGGCTTACCCACTACAAATACATATGGACGTCACATTTTAAAAATAATACTACCAGACCAACTTCACCTAACACCAAACTACCAGATTCCATGTGGCCGAGCCGAGTTGTCTGCTTAAAGTATGTAAAACAACGCAAGCAGCACAGCCACTCCACAACGTCCCAGTAAAATAACTTGGTACGTAAAAGAAAGCTGGGACTGAAAACTGAAGTACGAAACGGTTGGGAGAGATGGATGATGATGGCGATGCAAAGATGTGCTTGAAGAAAGTAGCTGGGGTAAGCAAAATATATGATACTTAAGATACATTGTGTAGATCTGAATCAGACGTGTAACAAATCTACGGTGTTTATGGAAAAGTGGAGAAAGCACATAATATGGTGGAGGAGACTCGTGTATACTCAGCTAGGCTCAACACACTGATATTTGATCATCAAAATCAACATAAACTATACGTATTTATTGATGTACTCCAAATCGTAACTCAGATACTTTCGTTTATGCTACACTCTTTTACAAAAATTTACATAGCACTGGGTCATCATTGCATACTTCAAGCTTGATATTTGGATTGTCCACAGCCAATAAAAAAAGGTTTTCAGTTATACGGGATTGCATGACAATTTGAAACTTTCAATATGTTTTGTGTGTCAGGAATGACAGTACAAGACTATAATGTTGGAGGCGGACTCGTGCATAAATACTAAACATACATAATATCAACTACGTGAAAAGCGTATTATGTACGCAACACAGGATTCCTTCTGCCAGGGAAAAGTTGTGTAAAAAGATAAGCCTACATTTCCGCGTCCTTTTCAGTCTCTAAGCAAACTACATGCATCGAGCTGTAGTTGTAGTTGCTGTCTGACAGTTTGACCTCCATAGTCACTTCCAGCATTGTCTAGAGCATGGTATAAGCCATGTTACAAAAAGGCTTTTGTATGCATGAGTGAAGCATGAATGGAATAAAATAGCCCGTAGAATTAGAAATCCACTAAACACTCGTACAACAAGAAACTAACCGATGACTATGACTGCTACTACCCAGCCAACCGAGCAGCCAACTGACCTTCTTCCATCAGCTCCGGCCACTGCACCGCCTAATACATATATTATTTTTTCGTTGCATGCATACTGCCGGAGAAAGTATTGAGTGAATGTTATAACAGGAAGAGGTTTATTGGAATTAATATTTTGCTTTGCGGTATTCTGTTATGGTGCGGTGTGGTAGCAGGAGCCGTTGCAGAGCATTAAAGTACAAGAGAATGACTGTGATATGTGGTGGTGACCGCCTTTTCTGGAAGTTATTTTAGGTGTAAAACCATGCGAAAAAGGAGTTTTTGGCTGAGATACCCTCCTGGATAAGTAGAATATTTTGGTTGTCTAGAGTTAAAATTGCAGTGTAAATACTCAGCTACAGCTGATAGGAATGGGAAGTCTGCAGTCACATCCATCGTCATAAAAAGAGAAAGGCCAACAATCCCATTATAATCCTTTAACAAGGCTCGTGTGTCACATTTAAGTTTTCTCTGCATTCACAACCATAAGGAAGACTTAGTAGAGACTTGAGCAACAAAACTTTGTGTTGTACACATTCTCAAAACTGTTTGCAATTTTATAGTGCTTATCAAAGGCTTTAGTGTCTGATTACGGTTAAAATAGGTTGAACAGGTGCACATGATCATAATACGTAATGCTTACTTAGAGCTGCTGTGTACACATGAATAGGTTGATCCAAATAATACTGGCTAATCGAGAAAATGCTTATAGATAAGTCTTCCTCAACTGAAAAAGACACCACAAGTATAACTTTCTCTATACATTCATTCCCTCCAAGTTAGTCAATAATGGGGAAACCGTAGAGGAAAATTGGGCTGAGAAACTGCAGCCTACTAATTAACACTGCGCATCTCAAAACTAAAGTTTTGCTACAACCACAACCAAACACCAAACACTTTCACTCCATTGGAAACTTATGGTGGTGTCGCGGCTACAAATGTAACCTGAGTAAAATTACTTTTCTGTAAACAAATACGGGAGGCAGTGTTCAGTCCAGGATGATGACAGAACCGTTCACATTTAATGAGACAAAAAACAGAGGAAACCATACTAATCCGTTCGTTACCCAAACTGTCTACTGTCATCAAAGAAGATTGACTTGCTTTCATATCAAATGACTACGCCTTTGTTGCACAACAAGCAGTGCTTCATCCCGGCCTACCCCCTATGCATTTTGGAAAAACTGAGACCCAGAAAGGAACGACAATGTTGCGGCTGGAACAGCACTCGTCAGGATTGAATGAATGAGAACGAGCTGCTCACTTTTTTATCAAGAAAGTGGAAAGGAATCGATTTTTGTCACTATATACTTATGTTACATATTTAAGTTATGTAGTCAATGTTATATTAGGTACCAGCATTTGAGCAGTGATACGATAATAACCTGATGATGGCCAATAAGTCCAACTTTTAAATTAGATCATAATCCTCATATTTGCCATATTCATCGCACCATATCGTGAACAAATATCGTCATAAGAAAGAGAATGGTTTACGCAGATTTTAAGTAAAAGCTTCAATAGCACGAGAAGAACCCCCAAATAACGAGCATTCTCGGTAAGAATGAGCTTTTTATAGCTTATGTTGGTCTATAAACCAGTTTTTTATGAGCTTTGCGTGGAGTTTGTCAAACTTTTTTTTCGTGGGTCTCTGATATGAGGTATACGTTCATTGTGGCATATGAATATACGTACATTGAGAGCCTTTTCCGTTTAGTAATGGTTATCTATCCCGTTTTGATATAGGGAAAAGTGGTTAAACCCAATAGGCAGTACTAACACACTGACTCACTTGCGTTACAGTTACACAGCTACTTTCCTAAGATGATTATTGCCAATTTTATGTAGACAATCTGAGGCTCCTTTAACTTTTCATAAGATGCCATAATATTATAGTAACAACCTCCTCCACAGCTCAAACCCAATTCCGTATCAGTGTAAGAAAGGAAACGCAGTTTACTTATGCAGTTTTATCTACCAAAAATTATATTGGCAATAATAAGAAAGGAGAGGAAATGAAATGAATGTTAAAAAGTTCCAGGTTTCCCCGTCTTCCAAGCCACATCCATATTATGGCCGTTATCATGTATACATAGCCGCAGCAGTTCTAAGAAGTTCTAAGAAAAAAGGAATGTTTACGAAATGACTTCCGAGCAATTTACTAATAGCCATTATTCAACTTTCCCCTCATCGTCAGGAAGGGCTCATAACCATGCATGAAGATAGTTATTGCATGTTATGCATGGTTTATGTGAGCACATTCTCGTTCAGTGATTGAAATTAATTGAAATCCAATTGTTGTGTTTCCTCTTCTTGGCCCTCAGGAGGATAAAATGAAAAGATTTGATGATATCAGAGGAGCGAAAATGAGCTTTACAAGAAGTGTAACAACTTTCTGTAACTAAGAAAGTCCAGAAAGTTAGGCGAAGATAAGTATTAATGATGTGTGGATTTACCAAGTGAGTAATGGCATCAATGGCAGGTACACGTTGGTATCTTGCCCGTATACCTATATATATTCAGATAATTTACGATAACGTATTCTTTGTCGCTTTGTGACTTTACTCGTACATTAAACTATCGCACCGGTGAATGCAGTGATATTTTGGTGTACACCGAATCCAACTACAAGAGGGTTCCCTGGGAGTACAAATTACTTCTTCAGATTGGACAACGATCACGCTGTGATTGTAATGAGACTGATGGGAAAACGGCAGTATCTGAAGTGAGGTTGTAATAGCAGCCTTGCGCAAACTGCATGGTCAGTCAGAAGCATACGACACCACAAAAAACTTGGTATGTGGTGTGAATGTGAATGCTTACTTTTTAGATGGGACATGGCAGGCTAAAGTGAGACAAAATACGAAGGAATAATGCCCATATATATATTTTTAGACACTGCGCTACCATCCTTAACTGAAATAATTTATTACCCTGCCGCGATGTGAAGAGAACTGCTGCCTCTGGTCTTTACCTTGAGTAGTGAGCGAGTAGTATATTAGTACGTAAGATTGCTATGTAGTCAACGTCCCTCACAATCAAAACTCATCATGCATGCAGGTGTGGAATTATTATTGACAAACACAATTCAACATTAATGTCAAATGTGCCTACGTAAATGAGTGTTGTGAATTTCATTTCACTCTCATTGGTATTTTCAAGATGAATCAAAGTTCATTACTAGTTTCAAATAATAATGCATTCATCTTACAAAACCAGAAACATGTTGGATCAGAACTGCACACAAAAATCAGCAAGTGAAGATGTATACAGTAGTTATATTAGTGTGCTAACTACATGACACGCGGCTACAAATTGCTATCATATTGGGCATTGTAAGGAGTTAGAGCTAGACTAGAAACTGTTGTTTTCTGAAGAGTCTCATTTTTATGATTTATGATCTTGGGCTCCCCTTATATGGCCCAGAATCTGTGTTTGTCTGTGTGGACATAAAAGCTTTTACGCGCTTCGCCAAGATGACAAGCAAACGACAAGAAACAAACAAGACGAACGAGGTGACCACGACCAGTCAAGTGAGTAAATGAAGCAGTTAATGGGTACCCACCACCACTACTAGTCGAATCAGAACCACTCTATTATGGTCCCGTTAAATACTCATTCATATATTAGAAAGTAACTAAAGTTGCATGGTGCAACCTTAACTAAATTGCTATGCATCATAATATATATTTTGGCTGTTGTTGTTTGCACATACGCATTGCTCACTTGAGAAAGAATCTTCAAAAATGCGTAAAAAGACAATTATTGATGTCTCATTCATATGCATAAGCTCTAAAATTTAAAGTATATATTTGGTAAACAATCATTATGGCTAGAAGTTTCTCATTATGTACTGTTTAATTTTCTGTATATTATGCGCATACTAATATCGTTATGTAAATATGAAGCCAGATTCCAACTTTACTTCAAAAGCAATAGTATAGAATGTCTTTCAGCTTTAAAAATCTGTACCTTTTCATGTACCCGTGACTCATTCCGCTTCACCATTTCAGCACTAATTATGCAAAATAAATTGCATTTTTGTTAAGATCATGTCACAGCAATTATAATATGACAGCAAGATTTTGTATTCTAGACACCAGCGTTGAGCTTCTATTGAACTCAATATTGGGCCTGTGAAGACTCATCAAAATACAATAAGGCCAGCCAACACAAAAAAAGCCGAAATTAGGCAATATAGAAAATGAATTTGTCTAAAAAAACGGGGATTTTATTCGCATAAATTTATTTCGCGAAAGGAAAAGGAATACTTGTGCCATGCAACTACAAACAGCAAAAGAAAATTTGTCACATAGCTAGTCATAAAATACAGGAAGATGCATAAAACGTGGATTGGGGCATAAGCATGAGATTTCCTGTTTGAGAAATGGTTATGAGCCTCTCAACTGACATATTGTTGGTAAACTGGCTGTTTAAAAAGCAACTCCAGGCTCACAAATCAGTTTGATACTCCGACTTTCCCTAAGTCTAATAGTTTGTTATACTGCTAAAACGGAGCTTTATCCCATAACCGACTAAATTCACGTAGGTACATTCTACATCCGACATAAAAGCTACTTTTCGAAAGAAAGTAATCACTTCCCTTTGTGTTTGAATCATTATTGTATGGGGCATGATGATGATAATGTGAATCGCAATGCAACATTACTATTATTACTTGTAATTGCAACAACATTTTATGCGCTTATCGTTTGTTCATCCATGCTATACAGGGTAGGCTTATAGCATCACCACAATTTTGTTCCAGTTCTCCAGGCAGTATGGCATACTTACTCTGGTTATTCCACCCTTAAGGATTAACCGTAAAAATGTATGACGCTTTACATTACTGGAGTGGCAACGCAAACTTTGTCGTTTTTATAATTCCAACCAAATTCTAGACGTGGTATACGTACAGCATTTTCTACTGCTTCCCTTTGTCAACAATACTATTTTGAATGCATTAACTATTCAAAACGGAGGTTTTAAGCTGCAAATTCCCAAAAATTAATCCCGGGTGAAATGATTGGTGGGACATCATGAGAAAGCTTTACATTTCCCTTCCATATAATCCTTCTATTGACTTTATCGTAGTGTAGGAATTAGAGAAAAATCACCAACCATTCACATCCAAATTTTATCAAATAAAAGTCTAGTCTGTGCTTTCCTCAGAAATCAGTTAGGCATCATAAAAAGGAATTCCGTAAAAGCATCCGCAATTCTCTTTCATCTGCTACCAAAATTCTGCAACCAATTTACTCTTTTTACTTTATACGAAAAAAATATACTCACATGATATCGCTACGCCTGCAGAGCTTCCATCCTTAACAATGTTGTAACTAGTGAACAACATAATTTTGTTGTCAGGAATTACACACAATGATAGAAAACAATTCACCAGTCCAGCAAATATAGTTGTTTTTATGCCATAAGTTTAGTTCGTGGTGCTGATATTTCTATTGCTCCAAAATGGGAGGAAATGAGGTAGTGACACAGAAGACATTAATACATTTCCCACTGGGAAGAAGAAAAAAGTAAGATGATAGTATATATACGTTCAGGAGCTCAAACACTGTTTTTCTTTCTCTCTTTCTTGTGTTAATAAATCCTTCCGCAGTCACTGATAATGGGACATCTGAGAACACACAACATAACACAACACACACTGGCAAAAAAGAAGAAGCAATGCCAGAATAAAATGAGTTCCCTTTTTTCCTTCTTATTATTATCCCTTTTTTCCCTCTACCAAACTATCTAACTCAACAGCAACATATTGCACACTTATAAAAAGTCTCGTATATTAAGTTGGCTGCTGGCTTTGCCAAGATTTTTTCGTTCCTTTTTTGCTTCACACACGAGATAATATAATGACATATTATACACCGTGTTCTCCTTGTTTATTTAGAGGGTGAAGTTGTAATAAAGTAACAACTGCATTTTTTAGCTTCATCACCTTCACAAAAGCTCACTATAACGGCTTGATTTACTAAGTAATTTTGCCAAATTAATCCGTATCGCATGCATGCGAAAAGAATTGCGGAGGATATCCTTTTTATTTTCTTAAAGTATCTGATTCGTGCATTAAATATACACAAAGATCAAATGCCATGTATCTTCATTGTCCTTAAGGACACACAAGTTCAAGGTTCTATAACGATATATCCATAAGGTTAAACAAAACTTTTTTGACCCCTTTGCTACTACTAGGGCCACTTACAAGTTTTGATGTGAGTGTCTATAACGTTCAATTCCCAAAATGGGGTAACACTTTACAAAAGGTGAGTAGGTGACTAACTCGGTGGTGGAGTAGCATGCTCCTTGCCTTCTCTCCTGTTTGCCGTCTCAAGCAAGACTGCTCACTCATGAGGCTCGTAGCTGCAGCGAGTTGAACAGTGTTACCATAAAAAACAAGAGAGCTCAAAGCTAACTTTTTATGTAAGAGTGAGCCAGAGAAGGGATAGGGAATACACTCATACATCTTCTGAAAATAAAGCCACAACACAGCACCAGCTAACCAACCAACCCAATCCCAACCGGCTCTCTTCTTCTTACTCCTTATTATGCCTTTGCTTATACAGGGCCACCCACCACAGAAAAGATGAAGAAGAGAATACAGTAGTGGAAGAGTTGAGAGCCCGACATTGACAACTTTTGCTTTCTGCTTTGCAGCAGCAACCGCTACCTCCTCTATTTTGTTGGGCTGCGTGCTGGATAAACTCTAACTATGAAAGGAAACTGATGTAATTTTTCTGTAAAACATTACGTAAACAGAACAGGGGCAATGCAAAAAAGGAGTGAAGAAAAGGCCGTGCTGCTCTGTGTTTTTTTTCTGTAGACACTCACAAGAGCTGGAAAACTGAAAGTCACACACAAACAATCTTCGTTTTTGTAAATGTATTCCTTGTCCCTTTTTGTACACATGAACCCCTTGACTTGACTTTTTGTGGACAGTTTGTTCATTTTAAAGTTTCCACTTACTCATTCAGCTCCTTGTCTTTGGATCTTGATGATGAGCCAAGCGTTCACAGTTTTAGAGGAAGACGAGAAAAAATATGGGAAGAGATATCAAGTTTTTCTTCCGAAAGGGAACAAAATGAGTTTTTCTGATATATGAAATAATGTTATGTAAAATAGTTTTTAGCTAATTTTATTCAAGAAAAAGTTAGCACATAAAATTGCTATTCACCCGTCTTCCTCAGAAGAAGGAGACAAACGGAGCATAAACCAAGTACACAAAAAGGGACCATGCTTTCCAAAGAGACTCCCTTGTAGCATGTACCATACCAAACCATGATCCAGTTCTTGTTATTACAATGATATAAGCAAGATCTAAATCTCGATTCGTCGTACTCATATTCATTTTGTCTACAAAAAGTCAAGTAGCAGCAGAACCACTGTTAGCCAAACCAAAAACCAAGTCGGCGAGTTTTCGTTATAAAAATGACTAGGAAATTGTGACCTAACTAAAAGACTTGTATAATATTTTGTTTCATATCGCCAAGATGATATATCTACTTATGTGAAATGTACACTTATCATTTTCTCTCTTTTTCCCCTACCAAAGAGATAGAGAAAGGATAGATGGATGGAGAGCTGGATGGAACACACTTCTTGATGCACTTATGATGATGGTGATACATCTGTTCATCCAATTTTTACAACCTGCCTCAACTTTTTCAGCTAAAAAAAGTAGATTTTCACAAGTGTGAAAAGTTTTTTCTGGAAGTTTTGAAACCCAAGAAGGGGACGACAAGGAGATTATCATACGAGATTGAAAATCACTGACTATGAATGAGTGAGTCCACCTACTGTGACAGATGAAACGATTGAATCTTTTCTCTTTCAAGTAGATTTGGAAGTAGGTGGCTGGCTACCATTTTTTTGGAAGAATGGAACAGATGAGATTTATTCCTTTATTCAAATAAAATTCCTCTTGCATCCCCCACACATTCTTGCAAAACTGCAACATGAGACAACCTCAACCACATATTCACTGTTTGCGATTTGCATCCATGCTGTTCCAGTCCCTACTACTACTAGTTCGTATATTATTATTATACTTGGTGTGTGATATGATTTAACTGGTTCTGCATTATCGTCTCTTAAGTTGGGCCAACCACTAAGAAAATCAAATTTAATGCCGAAGCCGAATATTTGGTCTGCGCAAACCAAAAACTATATGGGAAAAGACTACCACTAAGGTATATATACTTGAAAAATATATTTTACACTTAAAACGAACCCGTTTTTGTTCAGATATGGAAGCGAGTCATGTGTAAACAACAGAGAGTTCTATATTATAAAAAAAACTTGTCTAACTATTATAGTAAATCATATTACACACAAAGATTAAATTAAATTTGGCTGACACAAGAATGAAAAAGAAGAGGACGAGAGTGGTGGAGAAAAAGACAATGGAAATCTTTCATGTGAAGACAGACAAACAACTTTTTATTGTAATCGCCTGCACTGCGGCATCTTTTGATTCACATTCACACAGAAGATGTAACCAACCGAATCCAAAAGATAGGAATGGAAAGAGTTATGTGTTCTTGCCCCCTTGTGGCCTTTATTTAATTTCGTTTCAAATACCAGACCATGATCATCATGACATGACCCAAAGGATCATATAAACAAATAGTCATGATGAACAATAACTTGTGAAATGTTAAAAAGCGGATTAATTACGTGCACAAGCTCACTTACTTATATGCATGTCCCCACTAGTACTAGTAACCTAAATACAGACATTCATTATTCAATCGAGAGCCTACGCCAACCAGAACCTTTTCTCCTCTCACAAAGTCCATACATTTTATCCAAGAATTGAATGACGTGGAAAAACTTTGTTGAACAACCTAGTCCACTGCTTAATATATTAAGATGGAGTGAATGAAAAGTCAAAAGTGATTCCAAAAGACAGTTAGAAAAAGTCGACGGATTTATTTCACCTTTGGCATTAAAAATATTTTTAAATTCCAGTCATAGCCAATTTATTACTCCATAGTTTTTATGACTCTCCCTTCCTCTAAAGGAAATTATATGTTAATGCTGTTACCAACATCAGAACGACATATCCTTAATTGATGGGTTTTAATCCAATCAATGTCATCCGTCAGTCAACCAGTTCTACTATCTCTCCATGTTTTTCCCTGGCAGATCAATTTCTTCATTTTTTCATATCCAAACTTCTTCAGGAGGGTCTTCTCATCTATAAATTATGAAGAAGAAATGGTAGACAGAGACCCAAGTTTGTGTTGAGACGACTGGCTGGTTGGCTGGCATAAAAACATTCCCGTTCACTTCTCACAGTGGCTTTACCTTATAAGGTTTTAGGGAAATTGGAATTGGATACATAAAAAATTTCTTGATTTCATTGAACTGCTGACATGCTTTAATGTTCCGGCTCGCTGTGTCTAATAATACTTACTGTTTTTAAGACACAGTTCTGAGTTAAATATCTATTAAGGTTATATAAAAAGTATAAAGGAGACATCTGCATGCTTGCATATAGTCCGTGGGAAACTCCGTGCATGTTTTATCTCTTCGAAATTATGCATAACTGTGTGTCGGGGGTGACCTCCCAGCAGGGAAAAGCAATGTGATGTTTTCTACTATTACAATTATTATCGACTACATAATATGTGATTATGGTACATGTTCTCGTTCTCCCTGTAAAAGTCAAATGCACGTATGTTTACCTGTAAATTGGCTTCAAGTAACAGCTAATAAAAACATTGTGACTCCTTTCTTACAAGACGACTGGTATTTGGTGTGGGTGCCCAACATGCTGAGTTGACGCACGAGATGGATGCTGAGCTGTCTCATCTGTCTTCTTGAGAAAATCATGATGAATTGAATAGCTAAAACCAAAGCCACCTAGAGTGAATAGGCAAATGGACCACAATGTGTAATGAAGGCTTACTTCTATAAAATTTCTTCTTTACTTTTTAGAAGCCTTCTGCCTTCCAGCACCCAAACACCCAAGCGTTTGTTTGAGCCAGCAGCATGCTCCATTCCGGTTGATGCGAATGAGTACTTCTATATCAACTGTTCCTTTTTGAAATACAATTGATTAGAAGGACATGCATTTTGAAAAAGGAAGAACCTTTACATAATATGTATGAACATGACTCACGAATGGAATAAAATGATGTAACGTGAAACAGAATGCATAAAAATTGTTAAAATTCTGACACATTCTTTTCCCTCGTAGATTAGTATCGTTTCATTCGGAAAATTGTGCTCATTATAGCTTACATTTATCATAAAAGCATGATGAAGTTGATGTGTCCAATAGTAATGAATGTACTGCAAAATGAAAATGGAACAATTTAAGAGCGATTATCCCAACCGCAATCCAGAACGAAACGTTGTTGCCTTCAGGATGTGCTTAAACGATAATATGCGGATAAAAAGGATCTACCTGTGAACGTTTACATAAAAAATTAAAGAAAAATAGTGTGTAATATCTCTTTGAAGATGGCTGCTATCAGACCCCGTATCTTGTCAATCTCCAGTTCTAGTTCTTCAACACAAGGTATCATCATCATGAACTTGCATGCGTTTGAGTATAACAAAATAATCAGTCAAAATCTATTACTCACGCGGTCTTACTACCTTCTCAAGAGAGTAACAAAGAGATGAAAAGATATATTTTAATTTACACGTGCATGAAATCCTCTTTCATGTGTGGTTATGCACGCAACCAGAAAAAAATGTACAGAAAAACATTCGCACACACTTTATGTAAAATGTATGTACATCCAAACTCACCTATGATCTTCGTCACGATACATCTAACCTGTAGCATTAGCATAGTTTTTATTACCACACACAGAGTGCTTTTGATATTTATCCCTTTTTGTCAAAACACAATCTTACTTTTAAAAGACTATAATATAATATTGCCTCAAACCATTGGATAATATGCTACAGGATAAAAGTATTCTTGTTTAGATGGATTCCCAAAATCTTAGTCCATTCGTTATATCTGAACCTCAATCGTAATATTCGTAATCGCATGCATTTTAACATAAAGTTCGATACACAAATATGAATAGCGAAACTCCTGCCTACTGTTGCTGGAAAATCTATATATTTCAAACTGCAACTCACAAAAGCATGGAGCAAGAAGAGAACCCTTCTCCAGGAAGATGGTGCCATGCGGTGGTTCCAGCAAACCAATTTCGGACGCTTGCTTGGGGTTGAGCTTGAAAACACCAATGCATACATGGTTTACGCACCCAAATGAAAATATGTTTATGCAAATTGAATGAATTTGTATAAACCATCATTCCAAACTAACTTGGAAAAACCTAATATTCATATCTTAGCTGAACATGCAATACGGATATGAAGGAAATGCAAATGCTTCATTTTTCTGTTTCAGACCACATCAATCAGCATCATCCATCCTCAACAATGCAAATTCAGAAGTTGCAACTTTCAATCATTTCAAAAGGCATAATAAAATTTGTTTCAGGTGAAGCTGGACTAGCTGGTGTCAAATGGGAAAAAACAAAATTAATTAGTCGATGGGGTAGGTTAAACACTATTAAAATTTGTATAAATAGTTTGTTTTCTACATAGCAAGATCACTAGATCTAGATATTACTTGTTCATTTACCTCGTGTATAT
This sequence comes from Orchesella cincta, assembly GCA_001718145.1. Classification (NCBI taxonomy): domain Eukaryota; kingdom Metazoa; phylum Arthropoda; class Collembola; order Entomobryomorpha; family Orchesellidae; genus Orchesella; species Orchesella cincta. Next base: position 27,478 of record LJIJ01000421.1, read on the forward strand.
GACGAAGATACAGAACGTATGTATTGAGAACTTCGTTTCAGATCAGAGTGTTTTTGTTTCGTGTGAGCGAGATTTTGAGTAGGCTTGATTTCGTTCTACTTACTTTTTATTTCGTAATGATTAATTTATTACTTGATGTTAATTACCAATTGTTTTGTTGACTTTAATTCCAAGAATTCTGAACGTTGATGGCGATTGACACGGACACATTTCATTTTATTTCAGTTTGACAACGGAACTGTGCCCAGTCAATAGATTCGATGGATACTGGATTAATCGGGTTGTTAGGTCAGGCCCCGCCCTCGACCTCAAATGGGGAAGATGTCACTGTACAAGATGAGATAGAGTTTTCGGATAGCGTGGTTTGTGGTCTTCGTGTTGCAAAAGTGTTCCGTGAAAATACAGACACGATTAACAGCATCGACTTCAATGCTGGTGGTGATATGATGATATCAGCTGGTGATGATGATCAAATTATTATTTATGATTGTGAAAATGGAACGTAAGTTTTTAATTACCATTAAGAACTAGTGTTTGTCAAGTTTAATCATGCAATATTAAAATATTTTTTTTAGATAAATATTTGTTTGAATAATTGTAGCATTAAGCGGAATCTGAAGAGTAAGAAGTATGGCGTGAGTATGGTCAGGTTTACTCATTCAAGGAATACTGTCATTCACGGGTCGACTAAAATTGACGGTAATTGCGCAATTTGCATGTCCTTGCACCTTTGACCTCATTGAAGATTTGAGACGTCGTTTTTTATAAAACTAACTTGCTTCAATTTTGGAATTTCAGATACCATAAGGTACCTCTCACTGTACGACAACAAGTACATCCGCTACTTTTCTGGTCACACGAACAAAGTCACGAGTTTGTGTATGTCGGCAACGGATGACCGCTTTTTATCAGCTTCACTCGACAGAACTTTAAAGTTGTGGGATCTCCGAACACCCGTCTGCCAGGGAATGATGTATTTGCAAGGGAAGCCTATCGCAGCTTTCGATCCCGAGGGACTTATATTTGCTGCTGGGATGAACAATGAATGTATCAAGTTATATGACTTGAGATCATTCGATAAAGTAAGTAAATTAATACTGGACTATTGTATCTAGAGTTAATGTTATGGATTATCGGCGCTAATGAATACGTGATGTTGTGGTTTCTCTAGGGCCCGTTTTGTAATTTTCGGCTTTCACATGAGAAAAATGAATGGGCATCAGTAAAATTCAGTCCAAATGGAAAACAGATTTTGCTGACGATCACTGGTTCATCTGTAATACGAGTTATTGATGCATTTTATGGAACTCCGTTACACTCGTTGACAGATCACAAGCTTACTTCGCCAACATATTCACCTGAAGCTTGCTACAGTCCTGATTCCAAGTACATTTTTCTTGGTTCAGAAGATGGAAAGATTCATGTGTGGAACGTGGAAAGTGGTCGTAAGGTATTTCTATTTAATAAAGTGGGATTATCAAGTTTATAAATTATTCTAAGGTGATTAAGTTAACCTTCATTTATTCATACCCAATAGGTTGTAATCTTAAATGGGGACCATCCACGTCCTTTGACTTGCGTGCAGTTCAATCCAAAGTACATGATGATGGCGACTGCTTGCACAGATATGGTAATATTTAACATGATGATGCTGAAAGTTGGTTATTTATACGTTGTCAGTCATGTATTTAATAATGTTGTTATCTTATGATATCGTAGTCATTTTGGCTTCCCAGACCCCAAACTTCGTAAATATTTCCGACAAAATGTATTACCTACGGTGGCGAAATAATCCGGTGTTGCAGAGTTCAAGAATAATTAACTGATCAGTTTGAGAAACAGAGAAGACTGTATGTATTTTTTACAGTTAAGTTTAGTTTTATACATTGTGTTACTTAATTTTTTTGGTAGTTTAGTGCAATTTTTTAAATTCTTGTATAAATCAAACAAATGTGCTTTATGTATAGTAAGTGGTAACATTTTTTGATGACTACTCTCAACTGTTACTTGATACTCCGAGTTATCAATAATAAATTCTTATATATATGGTAAATCATCTAATCTATTAATACTTCATTTGAAAGTGTCCAGAGTTGAAGACTGGATAGTATCTTCTCGTTAATGCGATTATGTTTCGGTTCGGTAGTAACGTTAAGCCACAAATCCACTAGTATGTTTATTGGGATCAACAAAGGGGGATTCGGAAGCATCAATTTACCGCGACGCCTGGATAAGTAATGCCAACTGTATATTTCATGTTAGTGTAGAAAACCCGGAGAAAGTAGTTTTCGGGCACAGTAGATGTCGGAGAGGTGGGTATGTGTCAAATCCTTCCACCACCTCGCATGTCCGCATCCAGAGGTATTGTTTTATCTGGCTTTATACAATTCATCATTACTGAATACATAGAATTATAAGTTGTTATCAATGTATTTCCTAACAACGTACTTTTGTGTTCGTTTTTCTTTCTTCTTCTTTTAGTCATATCCCATTCCATTTAAGATTATTTTAGAGACGTACTGTTTGGTTCTTCACTAACAGAGATGCATTAATTAATTAATTTTTCATATGTAGAATATGCCGATCCCTTACTAATGATAATACCTTGTTAATAACTTAATCGTTTAACATAATTTGTTAGTGCCAAGTGTATAAACATAGATGATAGGTTTTCCTACTATGAAGATTTTAAGCAGGTCATGAAACTTATTTTTTATTGTAGTGTATGAATTACTTTATATGATAGATATTCCATGGATAATAATATGTAATGTAGGTAACTACTTCCCAGCAGTTTCAACCCGAAGAGTCAACCACATGTTGAATGATGTGAAGGGTTTTCGCATAGCAGACATGAGAATCCAAATCTCTTCTTACTTCTCCCCAGCTGAGAAACCCAAGACCAAACCATGAACCGAACCAAACCACATGCACGTATGTTTGAAGTGCCAGTATAAGGATATAATAATTCTCCTTGTTCAAATACAATGAATGTATCTACGATCTAAAAGGGTTTGCAAGGACCAAATATTCAGCCAACGAATATGACATTTGTATTGTATTCCGTGAGGAGGTAACTTTCCCTTCAGAACACAACTAACGATGACGTTGAAAGAGGAGGAATGCACAATTAAGGGCACCCAACATTTCTCCAGCCAAAATACATAAGTGCATGCAAAAATAAGTTATATATAAAGCAGTTTCTATTTTCTTCTGCTTCAGTGTCGCATCACAAAAAACAAAGTAGCTAACGCAGCGGTTAGGTAGTTGAGGAAAATGCATTAGATGATTTTGTTGAGGGAAAGCAATCTATACCGTGATGAGGTTCAAAAAATCTCTTGTATTTACATAGGTATCTACGCTCGTTACATTCTCACTTTCCTCTTACTCAACTCTAGCACGAAACGACGCAACGTAATGTAATGCCACGTACAAAAACGCTGCACCATCATATACACCACCACTACTGCTACAAAACTCCCAAAGCTGAAGCCAGGGCAGAAAAGGAGCTCCCTTGTTAAGATAAACTGAGAGTTGACGCAGGGAATTGTGTACAGTCAGTCGACAACTTGCCTCAAGTTGAGATGTACAAAAACTAAACCTCCCTACTTCCTCACTGCATCGTTCGTATCGTCATCGTCGCTTATACATATTTTCATGCAAGCAACCAAACCGTGAAAAGAACAGTCTTGTTGCTGCCTTTGTGCTGATCGCTCCCCTTCCACTGAGCCCAGCAAATATTACCTTGTGCTGACAATTCATTTCCTTCTTTATGAACCCCCAAAAAAACTGAGTAGAGAAACATTGAAAAGCATTTTCATACTCTGCCTTTCAGTATTCCTTCTACCGTCGAAAGGAAAAGTTGCAATAGACAAAGTCAAGCAGCTGCGTTTCCTTCAAATTTAGTGTAGCGTGTGTGCGAGCTGAAATTAATCCTCCGGAACTTACACCAACGCTGCTCTCGCTTTACTGAATTACAAGCATTAGTTCTCTCTCAACTTTAATATCTGATTTACAAATTTGTTGTATAATGAGAACATACATTATATGCGCACAGCTACACAATAACCAGTCACCTTGTAAATGATGGCTCGTAATATAATACAAAGGTATATCCTTTACGCTGAAAAATTAATAGTGTTTTTCCTCTCTCACTCGGCAGATTTTTTATAGGTGTAAGTACGTAGGTGTGGTGCTTTCACTTTTCATGCTCCTATCAAAATTTTAAACCAAAGGACGGTTCAGAGAAAGAAAGTGACTAATAAAAAGGTATTTTTGTATCATCATTATCATTATAATACTTGCCACACGCTATGTGTGCGTACATTATTTTGTAACCATAAAATCTATATACTTTTCACACTTGGCTTCCATTAGTCGGCAATATTGGAGCTTTGTATGCTGTACTATCTATAAGTTCTATTGTCAATATTTTTGAGAGAAAACAGTCAACACTTCAACCTTTTTATTCAGCTATTGTATACTCTGACCTCGTGAAGTGAAGGTGTACAATACAAACACACCTTTTCTGTCTTTAGTTATTCCACCGCTCTAAAAAAACAAGCAAAGAATACTGAATAGTTTTTGTGGAAGTGTTGATAAAAAAGATTTTGAAGGAGTTTGCATACAGTGCTTCAAGTTCAAGTGCCAACAAGATGATGATACTACTGGACATCTTGGTGAATATCACAATGCCCCGGCTAGGATATCAAATGGAATGTTAGATATTTCCAATACTGAACAATACATGAGTGAACCTTTTTTGGATGAATGAATGGAGTGCATATTTACTGAACACCCTAAACAGCAATCCAATCAGGAAACAGTGAAATTGATATGAAAAGGTAGGGGAGTATAAAAAGGTCGAACAAGCGTCACCAAAATTATTGCGTTGAATGAATCATCAAACCACTTCCGCTCTCCTTCCCACGACAAACTCTGACAATACATGAGAAAGTATAGTCTGTCTGGCCACAAACTTATTTTATTCTCTGGTTAATCTGTAGTGCCAAAATTAGTCTGTATAGCCGGTAGATAAAACAATGGTTCTACGTCCGTGTTTACATTCAAGACTGCGTTCAACCCTCATCCTGTTCGCTTCCTTTGTAATTCTGTGCAGGGTGGATGGGCTCAAGAAACTTCACGTCGAAAATGAGTCCAAGAAAGGTAAGATTATCGTTCTTGTTTTCATTTATGGAGTAAGTTACTGGATAGTATATGATTACGTAGCATATTTCCCCATCCGAAAACTTTTGTTGTCAATACTTGGAATCCAGTTCCAAAACATTTTTAGTCCAGGTAAAATAACATTCATTTCATAGAAAAACGCATTTGTGCTATCTTAGACAACATCTCTCATGTTACATAACCTACTCAGCCCACCTATATCTGCATAGGTATAAAGTCCAGAGAACCTACCTCATTTTATCATCATGGTCATTTTTCTGTTCTGAATGAAGCTGCTATATTTTCTAGTATTGGTTGGTTGTTAAAATACGCCTACTCACTCTTGTTTATGGAACTACTCTTTCCCTGTCATAAAACATTGATGAACTCACAAAGCGGAGTTTTGTGCCGCAAATTTCGGAGAAGTTGAAAGATTGATGCCCTACTCCCCTAACGGATGATGGACAGGGCTGATTCGGTCAACATGCCAGCTTATTTTGCAAATTCGATTTAAAATTACATTCAAAGCAAAATTAGAGTGAGTTGATAGCAATGTAATGTACAACCACCAAGGCCAGTGCCAGTACTGCACGCAGGTCCAATTTAGATGACCCAGTTGGTTCATGAATAAAGGGAAGTCATATTATAAGCCCTGCCGTACCATTATGTAACGTTCTGTAAACTTTCACCAATGTTAGGTCGTATGTGTATTCAGTCCTGTTGCACCTGCACCGCAACGTAGTAAAGTTGAATGGCGTTCGTTAGCATTGCAATATAATAAAAAGTTTGAGTGAAAAACAAGATGACAATGCTAATCTTTTCTTAAAACAAGTTAATAAAGGCCCAGGGAAGCCAGCATTTTAGTGAGAGGAGACAGCTGGATTAATTAAATTCTACTTGAAGATTCACTTTCTTTCATTATTATTATAGAGTCACTTTCTTTGACTCTAGATTACATTCTCGACTTTTTGTAGCAGGCAAAGCACTACTTATAGACAACGCAGAGATAGATACACTCCTACTATCATTCCAACATGGGTACAAACGCCAAACACATTACTTACGTAATATTATACAGCTGCTGGAGGAAGGCAAGAGAAATGGTGAACAACAAAATGAAAATGGTCCCACTGATGACTAACTTGACGGAATGAAGGAATGTTTGACTGACTGCATTTTGTACCACTGCTGTTGCTACTGTTCTTGTTCTTTTAGTTTTTGTGTATTCATTTCATTTCATCCTTTTTCCGTTTCTTATTATGGTTCTCTTCCTTTTCTTTCTCTCTTCTCCCGCTGATCAACTTAGGACATTTCCTATTCCCAATGGAAAACTTTATGTCACTTGATTGACGGGTGACATCCATTTCTTCCGTTTGGAATAGAGTTTCCATCCGGCTTTTAGCATTAATTGAAAGACTAAGCAGAGTCTTGCTGTAATCTTTGTGCATTTCAAGATTCTAGAGAACAATGCAGTGCAGCAGAACTAATCATCATATATTTGCTTAGACATATTTTTATGACAAATGCCTCCACTCACTCAAGTTGGGTATTCTTAAGAAAATGAAATTCGAGTGAAATGTCATAACTTTGGGTTTTCACGTTTGATGAATCGTATATAATATGGTGCTCCCTTCAAAATTACTTTAGGAAGTCCCTCATTGTGTAATAAGTTTGGTACTTGTGACTTGAAACTTTTGGACTTGTCTTCATTTATCTGGGCTGAAATGGAGGAAGGGTTGGATATTTTACGAATTGTTTTTATTATTACTTAGTATTATTTAGATTATGCACCAACTTACGAATATACGCTACTTTTACAGAGGGAGATTATGTGTACTATGAATGAGTCATGAAATGCTTGGTTAAATGTAGACTACAAAGTCTTAAAAACTGGAATGTAAGACGAAGTAAAGGATTGAAAGTTATTCTTGCCATTTCTCAACCCCATCACATCACATCTCTTTTTCCGGTGAGCAGCAGCAGTAGGAAGGTCGGGTGTTTAATGGTATGAAACTGCATACAATTTTATGATATCGCTCAAACACATGGAAATAGACATAATGTTATGTATTTCAAAACTCACTTCAATCATATGCGATCATGGCCGTATAAACCCTTTTTAGACGTCCATTGCATGTGAAGTGAACTTTAAAAAACGAACTAGAAGTTACGATAAGCAGTGGTAGGTCAGAACAACAAGACTCAACAAGGAGGAAGCAAAAAGCGTAACACATATACTCATACATAGGTAGCCTTCTATCGTTGCGATGTCGGTTCGCTGGTCTCATCGTCTCTGTTTAAGATCGTGAGGAGAAAGACCGCATATGCCATTATTGCAATCTATTATACTCTCTCTCGGTATGCACGAGCAACCCTTTCCCTCCTTCTTTTTATTCCTCCATTTTTTTATAATTCTAAAACGGAGAAGAAAAATCTTGAACCAGAACAGTCTTACGTTTTCAACTGTTTTTTCATGACTTCTTCAAGTTTTCTTCCGCCGCTGCTAGCACTTTTGATGGAGGGGCGGTAAAGGAAAGTGCTGGTGAAATGGGACTACGCAGCTATGAATATTTGGTCTTCATAATATCCCATACATTCTGCTTTTGTAGGTTATTATGTAACAAAGTTTGAATGAAGGGAATACGTCCATTTTTGGTGAAATGAGGGCTCTTGAGATTCCTCTATGGATTATAAACGTACTTTTTCCCTATATTTTTCTTTCTCTCAAGAATACACGGTCGGTCGGTTAAAAAAAAGTTGAATTCGGAGTACAAGGTCCCGTTCACATGAATATTGTAAACTGTATATATATAGAGCAATGTAAGAAGACATACTTTTATGTATGTATGTAAAAGGGAAAATACTGTGAAAAATACGGAAATGACAATGGCACTTTTTGTAGATATGAAAAATTTGACTCCCATTTGCTCCAAGCCACCATCATCACATAACCACACCATATTATATGAGTTTTTTCTTTCATTTTCCCTGTAAAAAACGTAGGGAAAAGCATTAAGTTTCCCCATACAAACATTGTTACTTGGTTGGTTCCTTTTCTTACATGTGACTGTGGCCCATCTAGTAGTTTATAGGAATTTTTACATATTACGTTTTACTTATGACATGAGACGGGTTTGACGTTTTATGACCCAGCATCCTTTTGAATTGCGTGAGATTACGAAAGGGTAGATAGATGGATGGATCTGCAAGATACTCAAAGAATAAACTTGGCGTAATCAAATATACCTAAAGCAGCTGAAAGTGTGTGTATCAACGATTTTGTCGTGCTAAATGAAGAATTCCACAATACGAATGGCGATTAGAAGCATGGAATTTTTATAATACGCAAATTCTTATTTTACTTACATTTCATTTTGACTTTATTCCCAGACTCATAATAAAATTTTAATTAGGATTAACTGATACTCACAACTTATATTCCAAAGCTTGTGAACTTTTTGATAAAATACAGGACAGACAGACAGACTAAAGCTTGTGAGCGCGATGATATATAAGGTTGAAACCGACGACAGAAATGGTCATCATCATCTGACGGAATCCAAATGCTGCTGAAAATGAAAAAGGTCATAAACCAGATCGTTGATATGCTCTGTAGAAGCATGAATTGCGCAGATTTCCCAAACCATAAACCGTTGACATTTCTCAACAAGTAAATTAAGTAATGTTCCATCATTCTATTAAGTCTAGTGGTACACGCAATGAGTTTTGAAGCACTCGAGAACGCAAACTAGGAACACCTCGTATTGGCATATTTCATACGATCAACATATGTTTGCCAGGTTATTAGTCCTATATATTTCTAGTATTTTCAAACCACTTACTCCACATGTCATGTACAATTGTACATATTCCACAAGTCAATTGAAATCCAAGAAAAGCTATCATCGAACAAAATGCTTACAAACTATCGTGTATTTGATTCCTTCCTAGTATAAAAATCAAGAAAAATCAATTTATCCGAAAGTCAACGTGTTCCATACCATGTTCCTTTGTTACATTCTGTTTAATGTTTAAAAGTACTACAGAGATCAATCGGTTTTTTGTAAAGTACAGAAATAACAATATACTTTCAAAGATTTTTAGATCAAACTGTTGAAAGCAGTGCAGTAGAAAGGGGTCACTAAATTGCAAAGTAATTCCGATGTAATGTCTTTTGCACTTAAAGAGTACAAAGCCGACAACTGTATGCACAAGGAATATTGAATCACTTTCCCCTATAGCTATACGTTTGACTTGAATGCAGGAGTATTAGCGTTGCAGTCTAGTTATGTTTCTGGGAACAAGTGTACTACACATTATCGTTGTGTGTGAAAATTCACAAAGCAAACACATTTTTGATAGGAAATTGTAGCGGAAATGCTACACAATACAATCAGTACAGACGTACGTTCCGGTGTAAAATCTAATAAAACTGTGTACACTTTGCACATTTCATCCAGGTATACGTATAAAAGAAACACGTGTAGTCTTTTTTAGCATATGGATTGAATTGAGCTAAATGTACAAGAATGTAAAAGGCTCCTGTATATATATATTCATTTCACTCTGCCGGGAGCAATATGTAATGTAAACTTTCTCATATGATTATAAGCACACACACAAGGTTTGCAGTGTTCATTTGGCTTGGTAGTTGCTAGTTTATACCCTACTTTCCTATCTAACATGTTCTTAGCTTGACACAACTACCATCACTTTTTCCTCCTTCTTCTTTCATCCTTTTGATGCGTCTCCATCTTTTTTAGTGGAACGCACTTCATGTGAGTACGAAAACCTAACAACGTAAAAGTGTATCACACAGTGCGCTATATATACTTTCGTTTTTTCTCTAGCTCTGATGCTGCTGCTGCTGCTCTGGTGTACTTGTAAAAATGATGAAATTTGTATTCAACCGTGGCATTTTATCGAAAAAGATGCATAACATTGTGTGAGGAAATGGCATAGTTTAGGAAAGAAAATTGAGTTTTTCAATCTGCAATAAAGCTGAACATGGTTGTTCCTCTTCATCTTCAGCACCTCTCCACTTTACCTTACCATTCCTGTCTAGCTGTCTGTTTGACTCTATTCCAATATAAAAACGGTTCCCTTCTTCTCACTGCACTCCTTAGTTCCTTAATGCCAGAAAACGGAATGAATAAGGAAACCGGTAGTACGTTTACAATTTCTTTGAGTTTATGATTGGAAGGGCTGTTCCCTATAATACGGTGATATATGTATGGTTTATGGTGGTAGGTAAACTCCTTTCTTAAATACCGCCGTAACATTAAATTTCAAATGTAAACATCTATATTATGTAATATCCGTTGGTATACACCATATTTCTTGAACTGAGCGAACCTCTGCTGTCTCAGGGAAGGTGCATTATTGTGGTATGCGTCCTGTGTTTTGTATCCTTCTGCTCTCGGTATTTAGTACTTTCCCTTGGCATTTGGCACGAAACGTGTGTTTCTTCATTCCTTTCTCCGTTTTTGGCCCACGTTCCTCACCATTTTCAAAACTGTGTAATGCCAAACTTCTTTCAAAACTGTGTAATAGCAACTTCCAAAAAAACCTCTCGTGGAGTCATTGTGCAAAAAAACCTTGGCAACAACTGCACTTTTTTTTTGGGTATACTGCAACAACTGCACTTTTTCCAGATGGGAAAAAGCTGATGATGCTTGAGCCCTATAGCATAAAACTCACACTCGTTCCCATGCTTATTCCCATCGTGTACTATACTTTATAAGTGAGTTTTAGGAGTTTTACAAGTCTAAAATATATACTGGCAGACAGACTCCTGGGTAGGTTTGTCTGACGGTATGTAGGTATTATAGCAGCAGTTTAGTTTTTCATGATGACAGTTCGTGTCTTTACTTCCTTGTCGAACCTTCTTCAAGCCCGTGTCTTGAAAGAGAAAGTAAGAGTGAGAGAGCGAAAGAAAAAAAACAGGGAAAAGTTTAAACAAGACATTGACTTGGTTTGACTGTTTGGCCAGAAAGATATTTTTCCCCTGTTGCCGACTATATTTTTCGTTGAATTTTTATATTTCTCTTGATGTGCGTGCTGGCATGAAAGTGCAATGGTAATAATAGTTCAACAGCACACAACTTTTAAAGGGAATGTAAGGGGGGAAAGAAGGTGCATTGGATTACAAAGCAGTTTTTCTCGTCTTTTCTCACAAGAAGATTTTTATCTACCCTTCAAACACCACTTTATGTTATGATGATGATCTTATATGTACTGCCGTCATCCATCCATCTACCCTTTTCTCTCTTTCCAACTTCCTCTTTCAAGGTTGATGTTGTACAAAAACGTGTAGTCCGTAATGTCTGTATAGCTTTACCTTTTCTTGACATAGCTTGGCTCATATCATCATCATAAAGTTTTGCTGACGCCTCCATCAACCATTCCAGAGATACTCTCTTATCCTACAAAATATATAACGTAATTTCCCATCTTTAAAAGTCATTTCCCTTCTTCCTTTGCAAAAGTGATGGTGGAACAACTCAGTTTGTCGGCAACGATGTATACATACAGGTATCCCTGCATGCTTGCACTCCTCTCGTATAAAATCAGTAAATTTTTATGGAAGACTATCATAAAAAGTAAATATTAGGTGATGGAAAGACTTCCTGTTTGCTATAAAACCATCTGTATATTCGAAAAGTTGCAATACACTTTTTGAGCCATATGTATGCTCTAATTACACAATTTCTTCTCAACCGGAATGGAATGAAATGAAATAGTAAGGAAACTGTCTTTGCTTCGATTCAGCTGATTTTCCTTCCGGTCTCTGCATCCAAACTCTCTCCTGGTAAAATGCACAAGCACAACCTGGAATTAGAATTTAGGAAGGAGGTGAAATAGAAGTGCAGCGTTTCATGTTCAAGTCCTTTCCTTGATCATCACCATCATCGTCAATAAATCCTTATCCATAATACGCTCCGGAAGTTTCAATCTGAGAACATTGACATAAATAGAGTATACATGGACTATTTTATTTTGTGATCTTGAAGAAAAAAAGAATACTTGGAATAGTCAAAACTGTTCCCGATACACTTTCATGCACTCACGTATTTGGATCCCATTGTCATTCAATAAGGATGAAACGAGGCTTGTGCATTACAATGACAAAGAATACTCAAAAATGTATAGGAAATAATATGTTTCAAGGGAAATGCATGTCTGCATGCTCCACTGTTTGCAAAAGAAAAAAACTCTTTGATTTCTACAGTCAAACGTACAAAGCTAAGAGTTTTCTGCATAAATGAAAGGCTGTAGTAGAAACCAAGTAGAAACATGGTTATAAACATTGGTACTCAAGTTTGTAAGTGTTATGGTACAAAGCTGTATCAAAACCATCACGAAACAGTATATCCTGCAAAGCAAAGGCGAAACCTTCCCAGGTTTTTTTTTGGCTTGAAAACAACGATTGATAATTCAGAAGGATGATCTTATGATCTATACCTATATATCCATGCTGCAGAAAATGGTCCACTTGAATACACGAGTCAGACAGGATGCTGATGAATCAACTGGATGAAACCTACATTTGAAATTCTTTTCAAAACCCTTTGGCTTCAATTCGGATACTTTTCGATGCAATCAGTGTACGGCATACGAGTATAGGAACGCGCTTTTGAAACTCAGGTAGCATATTGATATTCCATTTTCTCCCAAAAACCAATCGGACATGCTCCAATAGTGAACTCCTTGAGTTTTCTCATAAAATACAGATTCTAAGCTATAACCTCAGTGACACAGTTCAAGGAAAGTTGTACAGAAATAAGGGCATATTATATACAAGACAGTATAAGTCAACTCAAACTCAAAATCTTTTTGATGATAAATATGGGTGGGCAAGAGGTGATCGAAATATAAAACTTTATGCTGAATCAAAATAGAAAGACTTATATAAAGTTAGAATACACTTCCAAAAAGAAGTCGGTCTTTCTCTTTATTTACCTAACCGACTTTTATCATCTGATTTTTATACGTACACATACGATACGACACACAAGTTGGAATTTTTTGCTACCAAAACGTTTTATTTTATTTCGTTTTCAATAGAGATGACGAAAAAACGTGTATGTATTTGAATGGAGAAAGCTCTCTTATCTAACACCCGAGATTTCTTTGGAGGCACCGCAAACAAAGTTTTGGCTTTCACTTGAACTTGATACTGTTGGTGTAATGTGATGATGATGCTAAAAGCCACATGATGACAGCGAGTTATTTCTTTCCGAAATAGAATACAGCCTAAAATGTGAGATCAATAGCACATCAAATGAAGCAGCTTGTGCGCACCCCACACCGCATGTTCTCACACATTTATATTGTGACCACTTCTTTGTTTTGTTGGGGAAAGGTGGTGCAGTATCTTATTGTTTTCACATTTTGTACAGTATAAAAAGTGCTAAATATAGAAATAACATTGGAAGGCTGATATTATCATCATAGGGTTTCTGCTTGTGGCTATAAAGAAAGATAATACGTTGTACGTGGTGGTATTTTCTATGGAAAGAAAAATACATGAGGTTTCTTTCTTACTTTTCCTCTTCGAGTAAAAAAAACAACACACAAAGTTTACCACCGCACCGCACTGGCTGTTTTTCTTTCACAAAGAGAAAGTCAAGGTAGCAACACCAAAGAGAGGACCAAGACCTCAGTAACTACTTTGAACTGTTGAGTTAATAAGGATACACAAGGAAAAACTAGTGCTTATTTGCTAAAGGGAAAAAGTGCGTTTTCTTAACATTTTTTGTTTGTGGGTTTTCTTTTTTTTGTATATCATTCGCGGGGAAAACGTCTCTTGCTTTCTTTTTAGATACATTCGTTTTGCCTGCAACACAACTAGCCGGCTGATAAGGAGCTATAACGGGAGAATGAAAGAAGGAGAGCTGTTCTCATCCTTCTTCTTTTTTGCTTTTTTACATCACTACTTACTTTACTTACTGCCACTACTTCTTGCCCATATTATAAGTACAGTAAATCCCACACGAGTCGTTCCATCTTTATTCCCAAACGTACTTTCAACTTTTCACCATTTTCCTTCGTACTTATTTTTTCTCTTTCTTCTTCAACCGTTCCTCATTCCAATGCTGAGGAATAAAAGGTTTTTTTTCTGTCTGTATAAGTATGAGGCATGAATGCATTTAGGAAGCAAACCCCAGCTTTCCAGGTGGAGTATCTAAAAGAAAGAAATAAGAAAAATAAAAGATGGTGTGTAGCCAGAGCGTGTGGTTATCTGTGGTCTTTTTGGCATCTTTTAGTAAAGAAAAAATAGTGATAGCGATGAAGAAGAATCTCTGCTGTTCGTGTTCTGTGTTTTTGTGTGAATATTCGCTCAGTCAGAACGGTATACACCAAAAGGCATTTCACCTTGCATTTTCTTTTTAGTTGCTCCCCATTCTCTGTTCTCTCTTCTGTGTGTAATGTGAAAAACAAGGAAACGAACAAAAAAGTAGCAAATACACATAGACACATTGTTCTGAGCTCTTTCTGAATGCGAATGAGGGAGGAAAGTGGCAAAAAACTGGTGAGAAATGCATCTACAACAGTCAGCATATTATATAAACATTTTTGAGACGCGGAGGGCAAATGTTGAATGAATATAATATACATTTATATAACCTAAATCGAAGGTTACGAACGTGTTTGTCTGCTTTTTTTTAAACTAAAAAGCAGCTCATTTTTCTCTGAACCAAAGCAAAGCCCGGGAAAGAAGCAATATTGGAGTGTGAATGTGAAGAGAAACAAAAGGATTTTTTGGCATTTATAAAGATATATCAAGTGCATGACTTTTTATGCCTTTTACTTTTTCATCGTTTTTTCTTCTTCGCCCCCCTTTTTCATTTTTATTGTTTATATTCGCTCTTTTCGCAATGTCGCTACTTCAACAACTTTGAAGCTATCTTGTGAACCAGGTTGTAATCTTGCAAGTGTTTTCCAGCACTTTGCTTCCCTTGCATTCATTTGTTTGCCTTCGTGACACAAAAATTTCTCCCAAACCACCTATTGCCATTTGCCAATTGCGAGGAGACAAAGAGGGTATAAGAATAATGTATTTAAAAAAATAAAACTCGCCTTCGTGTGCGTCCGCTTTAGCAAATCATACAAAGATATGTATTGTGTAGTGTTGATGATGAGGCATCCAAAATTCAGTTTCTATTTGACTTTTACTTTCACTTTCTTTTATCTCTGTTCAAATTCTTTACTGCCGTAAGATTCACACACGTGTACATTTATAACAGTGTGTATGTATTGGAACTTCATTGCAAGCAGGGTGGAAATGTTACAAAGAATATATTTAATGGCTAACTGTGTGCGTTTCCCAATTACCCTTGTTGACTGAACCTGAAATAATAATGTTTGGAAGTAAGAGGTCATGAAAATCAAAAAAAGCTGACAAACCACACCAATCGGCTTTGGATCTAGTTAACATTATGACCACATTCAAACCTCAGGAAGACAACGAATGACGAGGCAAAGATTTGATAAAATTCTATCATTTATTTGATACTTATATCCCACCGATAAAAATCCATCACAGATGAAGATAGTGGAAAGCAGTGAGCTGGAGAAAGAATGATATATTTGTATTTCCCTTGATGGAAAGCTGTAAAAAGACCAACAACAAAAATGGCATGCCCTTTTTTACTCACTTTTGTGTCTGCGTCCTCTTCTTCTCTTCTCCTATCCAAAAATACAGGATGAAATAGAATGAAGTAGCATAGTATTTGGTAAATGGACAATAAAAGGGATCAAAAGGATAAGGAGTGATAGCCTATTTGGTATAAGCAATAATCTTGACCACTCAATGTTTTATGAGTTGAAAGAGAAAAAGAAGAATCTTCTTTCTTCTCTTGTTTCATGTTAAGCTTCCTTTTGTGCACAATGTGTGTGAAATGTGTATGTCAATGGGATATATGTGGGTGTGTAAAGAAATCTAGGCTTTTTTCTATGGTCAATGAAATGTGATTTCTCAATTTCATGCCTGCGGTGGAAAGCTCAATGGAAGTAAAACTGCAGTGTGTCTATTTTATGATTTGAAATGTTACGGAATGTAGTTATCATGTTATAAGGGATGATTGAATCTGTGGAAGAAATTCGTTGTATTATATACGTTATCATCAGTTCGATGATTGACTCAACGTCTATTTCCATTGCCATACTTTCAAACCAGAGGAAACTGGACAATGAAGTAGGCACAATTTTTGTTATTTCCAAATTATATTGTTTTATCATTGAAAATTATTTACTACTATTATCCAGGTAATTATTTGGAAAGGCGGAATAAGTCTGTAATGCAGATTATCATTAGATGTTACAAAATAAAACAGCTTTTTGAAAGAAGAAACAAAATTGTGATTTGGGTAATATGTTGAAGGCGATTAGCGAATGGTACAGGGAAGCACTAATTGGGCTTTATCGTAGGTGATTCATTATGTTAGCATTATTAGGAGTTTGTAATACCATGGAATGAAACAAAATGATATAAGCCGATTAATAAACTACAATGACTAATGCAATTAATGAATGTTCTTTCATTTGATTTTCTGGAATAGTTCCAATCTCGCACGTTGAAGGTGTCTTGGGACACAGAGTGGAAATGCCTTGTGATATTGTACCGAAACGACGTGACGATTCCGTCTACATGGTCCTTTGGTTTCGAGAATCAGCAGGAAAGCCGTTGTACAGGTAAAATATATGAATAAAATGCTTTGATTACTAATTAATTACGATGCAATTGCACCTGATCACGATTATATAACATTAGCATTGGAGGAAATATACCATTTTTATTAGTTGATTAATAATAATTGTCTGAAGCTTTGTGTTGAAATATCAAAAATACTGAGATAGCAAGATATATTCAAAGAAGCCAGGATTATATTGGTCTTGATTCTTGATGCTTTTCATTTATGCTCTTTAGTTCCGACATATTCCATTATGCATTATAGGGGTGCACGTGTACTTCACTCGACTCGCGACTCTTTATCTATCCATTGATATATCCCAATCCAAAGCGCATTCCTCATCGGATGACTGGATAATATTGGTATCATGTTCGGCTAGATACGCATACTAATAGAGGGCTGGATTTTATTTTTTCAAGTCTTCCTTTATTAACTCTACGGGCACATGTGCTGTTATGCTATGCTGTGCACTTTATGTTGAATAGCGTTGGGAAACAAGGATCATCATATCAACATCATTTACATACATCAACCATCATCATCAAGCTTACTTCTTCCATCATACGACACGGTTTTTCCATTAAAAAGAAAGTTTATGAGCAAACCAGAAACGAAACCAGCGTGCATTGTTGCATTGAACCAAACACGAATTTCAGCTTCAGCTTTCACTAAAAAAGGAGTTGATGTGACAGGAACGAACTACCACTTACATATATGGTGTATTATATATGCAGTAGTACCATCTGCTCTATGTAAAATATAAAGGAGGAAAGAGACTATTTTCATGATTTGGCGTGGAACACTATGAATATTTATTCCAATTGTCAGCTTTCCCCTGTAAAGGTATTTCAAAATGTGGTTTTCATTTTTTCGACAGATCTCCCAGTTTACATTTCGTGACAATGAGTTACACAAAGTCATGAATACAGATTTGTGCTTGCGTTCCATGTTAGTTACTACTGATTTGGGATGGTACCGAAAGTACATACACTCTGACAGCGAATTGCTATTGATCCACAAAAGGATTAACCAACCAGCATGTCAGTTTGCTTCATTTTATTAAGTAGCTCAACAGGGCTACTTCATAAGTGTGTCCGTGTCGTCTGTCCATATCATGTACTCTATACCTAATCGTTAATGTAAACCCCAATATCGACATAAATACATTGAAATGACAAATCCCACTGTGTCGAAAACAGACTCTAAATAAACCTGTTGACGATTCAGTCTCTTAAATTATGAAACTATCTGACTTTTAATCAAATTGTTTCTGTCTCATCTCATCGTAAAATGAAACTGGTATACCTCTGACTTTAACAGAATCGTCTCATATTACTTTCTTTTTTAGCAACTCTGTTACACCCTGTACATAAAAAATATCATTCACCGTCACTCGAATGAGACGGAAGAGAAGAAGTACCTTCTTACCTTTCATCATGTATATGTGTATATGTATACATAAAATTCCAAATGACTGTACGCTCCAATTCCATCCAAGTCACTGTGACAAGAAGAGTGCATATGTCATTTTCAATCACATGCAAGAGAAACTAGATGAGTGTGGCATGCTGATTAACAAACAGTCTAATATAATTGATAGTGGTGTGGTGAGCCACGACTGGAACATTATAATTGTTTCTCATTGATTTACATTTTAACTGGAACCCCGTGTCCTCCTTTTGAAGAACATTTGTATTAAGCCCACGCAGTTTCATAGCTGCAACAGAAACCCAATTGACCAGACGTCAAATTTTTGTCAAGAGCTAGTCTAGTTAGCATTGTTTTTGACTGAATGAACAAAGAATTTACTATTAAGAATCAATAAGCTTTAGGTCTTGGACAAAAATTTCCGACAAAAATATGTTTGTTGGATATTTACGCATATATCCGTCATTCCAGTAAGAAAATGAACCTAACTTGCATCAAGATCTAGTGACACTTTAAGAGCTTGTTTCCAGTTTCCTGGTGTAAATATCATGGAGAGTACAATGAATCAGCAAATGTTGCCTTGCTACTGGTATTCACCAAAGTTATAAATGTAAGGGTGCTAAAACTCTCCTTATCATGTTACGTTGTCGCGTCACGTCATCACAAGACCGTGTTGTAACATTTCTGCAACTACAACAAAAGTGTGATCTAGATAGAAGTAGAGGTATACATAGGTCTTTCCTCTTTTGGTGACAAATGAAAAGTTGATGATGTGATGCATTCTTTTGATACTTTGCTTGCTTACCGTGTGATGATGGTGCTTACTATTCTGCTACTCTGCTCCGTTGATGTTTTTGTTGTTTCAATGCACATCCTTCCGTCCTTTTGTGTCATCCAAAAAAGCATTCTCTTCACAGTTCCATGTTGTTTACCTGCACTGCAGTAACATCAGCAAAGAATAGCAATGTAACTCGTCAGGTATAAATATATCAGATCAGGCATGTATATATTCATGAGTATGTGCATATAATACAATAGTAGTAGTAGTAAGTAGCATTGTTCCTTTCTACTCTATATCTTTTCTCGACGTTGGATGTGTAAAATCCGTCCAAACCTGCAATGACACAACAGAAAGTAGGAGCAAAAGAGAAGTGCAAAAGCAAGCGAAATCATTATAACAATGACTACGACTACACACATTACTTTTGTGTACACACACACTGAATGCATGTTTCAAAGCTGTTGTTTGTTACCTAAAGGCATACATCCTCGGTAATGTATGGGCTTCCGTAACAAAAGGTACAAAAACAACTTTCCCTCTCTTTTTACAGAAAAAAGGTATGCATTGATGAAAGTGAACGAAGAAATTCTGAGTTCTTTTTTTGCATCATCATTTTCCTTTCTCCTCTCTCTACTTTGTCACGATATTATAATACATACGGGAAATATTACGTGTGTAAATTATACACAAAGCAGGACGTTGCTATTCATGCGCTCTTATTTGCTTCCTATAAATGTATCCCTATGAATATAGGAAGGAACTCATTGATCATTTACTCATGTTATGTATTAGACATGCATAAATATTGTGTAATATGAATATTCCATCCAGGCATATATATTATGTGACTGTTTTTACTTGGCTGCCATTTCTCAATTGGCAAGTGACATTGCATGACAACACCACTTCAGAGAGAGATGGGGTTAATCTAAAGCTAATCGAATAGTGCCTTGGGTTCAGTATGATTGAAAAGATTTTAAAGCAGACATGCTTCACTCACTAAGCAAAATAAGATAGCTATATAGCTTACACAAGTATATGGTATTTATGAACGGAGTATATACGTATGTGTTTTGTGTAAGTTTCATTGAACCGACATACCTACGATTACGTTACAGGTATGCCATCTTAAAAGCATCAGAGAACGAACTCTGCTAAATCAGACCACCATATTACTGTAGCATACCAAGCAACATGCGAAAAATTCGTATGAAATTTGAGTCCAAACTGGGCATATGGACCATTTATCTGATGATGATGTGATGGTGAGTAGCAACGTTAGTATGTTTTTGTGTATTTGGGCCAGGCAATATTGCGGAATTCGTGTTGGGAAAGATTCACCCCATGCCATGCCTACACTACCAACCTACTCTTATACATTTATGTAATATGACAATTCTCAGCGAAGTAAGTGATGTAGGTTTCCAGTAGTGAGGCTGAAAGTGGCATTATCATTTTACCATGATGTGGAGAATATATGATCAAGGAAAGAAGAGGACACAGCATGAATGCGTGTGATGATGATCGTCATCATAATATTATTATGTATGCTTTACAAAGGAGGAGAAGAAGTAGAAGAAGAAAGAGTGGAACCGTGAAAAAATCTCATGTATAATAACAACTATGATATCAATATATTATGGGGCACGCTCTAGTCTTTTGGATTTCACCTAAAAGTAGGCCTTCAAAACATCTGGCATGAATCCTGGCGGAAGAATGAAAAGAGAAAGGTAGTTAACGGAGGACATGTGGTGTTCAGGAAGAAAAGAAACGTATGTAGCATTTACTTTAGTTGTCTGCCCTTTTTATACGTTTTGCTTTCCTCTCATGTTATGTAACTGTCGATGTGGAATAATATTACATACAAACTACTACTTTTCCCTTACTCACTCTCATTTTTCCTGCTGAACTACTACTTGGGCAGGAAACATACTACTGACTGGATATTATAATATTTAGAGTTTATATTTTTTGTATTGTAACCCACTCGTGCTTTATGATCAAGTGAAACTTTTCGAAAAAGAAACAAGTGAAGAGTTACTCTCGGAGTTTGAATCAAATGGATTTATACACGTTTCACTTTTTGCTTCCTGATTCATTCCCTTTGTGTACTACATAGAGAAAACACACAAAGCATGCAATATGGCTTAGTTTGCTCAAGAATCAAAGTCAGTTTATACAATATAAATAAATTCTATCTTTCTTTTTTTCTCAATACACTTTCTCCGCTTATTTAGTATCTAAAGTTTTGGCAAATTCATCGTACAATAAAAAAAAGTTACTCTTGCACTTTTTCTTTCCAACCTTTTCATATGTAGAATAGTGTATTATGCGAAAGTGAAGGGAAATTTGCTTTTTCCAGTGGAATACAACATACTTGTTACAAACCCGCCTGCTCTTACCAGCATGGTGAAATGTGATACTCTGATTTGAGCTGTCGTCGTGATTTCAGCAAAAATTCTTAGCAGAAGAATTATTTAGATTTTATTTCACATGCATTACATTTGATTCGTGGTATTATAAAAAAAAGTCACATACATTGAAGCAATATACATTCATATTTGATGTAATGTCGTGCAATACGATCTTCATTGATACTGTTTTCATCTACAATTTGAGTACATGTGTGCATTATGTATCAGCAGATCTTGACAAAGGAGGATTGAATGAATGAACCAGTAGTGCTACTATGGAGCAAACCAACTAGTTTCATGTTTGAAGAGAAAGTGCTTACATTACACATAACATAGCGTTGCCCTCAGCATTCGATGCCAGCTTGTGCGAGAACATGAAGGCATAGCTTTTATTACGTTTATTAAGTCAGTTGAGCGGTTTTTGTGAGTTTCCACAAAAAAGGGGGAGAAATTGGTGTTCTGCACATTCACTTTGTTGTAGCTGTCGCGTCATGAAACACGAAATGCAAAAAGTCAAGCCGGCATACATTTCTTTAAATAATATGAGAGAACACAGAACAATCAAACACTACATGTATGTTTTATACCGTCCAAAAAATACATTTTAATGGGATGGTGGCAGAGGACACGCTGTTCCCTACAAGTTTTGGATGACTCTAAGGAAATGGCTTATTTTTATGAATTTTGAATGTTCTTGTTGCATTTTTATGAAGGGAAGTACAACGTTATCTCCGATGATATTATAATGTTCTGCAGGACTAGTTATAGTCACAGTCAACCAGCAGCAGTCCGAATTATTACGTTGTTCGCATTTTTCCACTGACTTATTTTCTCTTTTTCTACCTGCCTTGCCATGTATGCAAATATATCCCGTTTTGCTTGATCTCCACCATCAAATTTGATTTCATAGCGGAAAGTATAACCACAGTCACGGCAAGACCAGCTTGTTTCACACATTACGAAGTAGGCACCCAGTGTGTAAGCTCCCATTTGTAAAAGTGCAATGAAAACTCGCTTCCACATTCTGCCAACATTGATAGCCACTAGGTTTTGGTAGACAGTATAACAGCTGCCAAATAAAGCTTGGCGTAACAGTAACCATATACATTTCTATCTGCATCGAGTTATGGGGACCATGTAGCACTACTAGTGTCATGAAACAATAAATTATAACTGAACTGTTATTTACTTCGTGCTAAATTTCCTGTTCATCCAAAACAACGTTCTGGGCTGAGTCACTTGAAAATTCTTGCTAAACCTGTGAACTCACTCGTTTATTTGCGTACTACCATTTCGTTTGTCCTCCTTAGTTTCATGCAACATGGGCTTACCTGAAGCTGTGAATAAGCTTGGTGTAATGGAAACATAATAGAATACTAACCAACGCTCTGCTATCCAAGATGGATATTCATAATGTGGAACAACTCTTCCGTGTAGAATATTATTTCCCGGAATAAATTCTCCGGTGGGGGCAAAAACACTGCAAAACAGCACATTACACATAGGATATACTTACACAAGTAGGTATATTACTCTGGTTTATACTAGAGTTAGAAAGGCTATCAACTATCATTGTAGTAATTATAGGAACATGGCACAATATCTTTATATAACATGTCTCGTTGTATAAGCAGTAGTCGGTTGCACTGACCGAAAAAATGTTGATCATTTGTTGTAGTATATCATAATAATATATGCAAGTTTTATCTTTGAACATATATAGTTTGTCGATGTTTATAGTTGTTCACATAAACTCTCGGAGTCTGTCACCTATCCCGAGCAAATCTAGTGCAAAATTTTGTCACGAGCATGAATTAATGAAAGGTCGTACAACACTCAGCTTGCATTACAGTAAATATTACACTTTCCCTTGAAGAGCGTATAAGTAGTGCTGCTACCCACACTTTTGCCTTTCTACGTAAATGGACGGTTATTCATGTTTTCCTGGCAAATAGAATGTGTGTAGGGCCTTTAAAACATGCTCACATGCTTGCTAAAAAGTAAGATGCTCTTTCCAAAGGTACTTCAATGCTTGAGTAGATAGATGAATGTAGACAGATAGCTATTAGACTTTTCTTTTTAAGGAGATAGAGAGAGAGCAGCACGGGGAAAGTGCGGATCCGTGTGTGAATAAGTTCATGAAAGAAGGAGCACCTGATTGTATTATACTCTGGAGATTCATGCATACTTTAGATGGCTCGTACAACAGTACAATGAATACAAAATATCTGAGAGGATGGGCTATTTGCATAATGCTGATATATTAGCCAGCACATTTCCCTTAAGCATGAAATGAAACCGCATGCAATGTATGTGTGTGCAGTACTTATTCACCGTGGTGGAGCGGTAAGGAAACAGACGAAATATTGCCTGCAGGACGTGTTATGTCGCATCACATCACATCACTTCCTCACTTTTCTTTTTACTCCTGAACCTGATCTAGTTAAGTGTTGCGTTATCTATGACTTCATGTGTACTTTGGTTTTCCCTGTCAGGTGTTGTTCTCTACGCATTTCTTTCCGGTAATGCGGAGAAGGGGGAATATAGAATGAAATTGGGAAAAAAGAATGTGGTGGCATCTGCGTTTTATTGTGGTGCAAGGGAAAGAAAGTGCATATATAGTGTTCAGATATTGAACAACACAAAACAAATGTGGTGAGATTTCATGAAGACTCTACATAACCAATTTATTCCAACGATGATGAACCTTTTAATGTAAAAATGTGCACTTTTTTCCAAAATGGAGATAGCAGCACATGCACAAAGACACAAACCCTGTAAAGATTTTAGTAGGTAAGAAATCAAACTGACTGCAACTGCAGCAATACTATTTATTTCCGAAGCGTAATTACTGTACTGCTTTTCATAATTATTCTAAGGTTTGATTTACTTTATATATAAACTACAGACGCTGACACAAACAAATGTAAAAGCTGTATGCTTATATATAGTAGTATATGTGCGCGCGTGTACTTTAAAACCGTGTTATCTTGGCCATTGTTCATGTTGCACAAAAGGTGTTATGCTTATCGATTTGTGTTTCTATTCATTGGGAGTGCGCAATGAGGAAAGGGCATTCCTTATTTCCGGTTGTTCTTTTGATACTTTAGAATGGTAAAGAAGATATGGGTGTTAAACTGTACATATTTGTCTATTCTTCCATTCCTTTTCCCGTTTTGTATTGACAGTTGAGCATGAAAGTTATAAATGCCCGAAACTTGGAAAGAAAAAAAGTTTCTTGTGTTCGCTTTCCTCTCTCCCTAAACGTATTACCATTGACTAAGTGAATAATTTGGTGTGAGGAGAAAACGTGAATGCCGTACCGCCACGCGAAAATTGACAAAGTTTAATGGGAACTTTATTTTATTGGGCAGCACTTAAAATGACAAGAATAGAAAGGAAAGATGCAACCGACAATGGAGAAAGACAGCAGTAAAGACATGCATGAATACTCACATGCTGCATTTAAAACCCAAAGTTCTACACGAAAACTTGAGTCATTTAAAGCAGGGAGCATTTCTTAACGTCGGAACAATGGGGAGCGGCATTGGAGTAGGATACACGAGCAATTAAATGACTGTATTATATTTCAAAGCGAAACTACATACTCTCACCCTATTAAAACCATCTTAATGCAAGCATTTGCATATAAAGCTTGACAACAAAAACCAACGGAGATAACTTGGACGGTACGGTATAGGAGCAGCAGCTTAGTTAAGCTTGCATGTCAAACAAGTAGTTGCAAAATGCAACCGATAAAACCACCCAACACGACCAACCAGTAGCTTTTGGCTTTGAACTAAAATCGGATTATAAAGAGGAGAAAAAAGTGCCCTAAACATTCCTGTTATGCATAAGCATTTATTCAGAATAGTTCCAGGAACTTGTAACACGTTCCACAATTGCATTCTTCCAGCAATAATATTACGTAGTCTTACGTAGAACACATTTCAAGAAAATGAGCACTAACTGCAGGGCTGTTGTGCAGAACAATGTTCATTATATTATTTCCTGACAAAAAAAAAGTTTCCAACGCGCATTGCTAGTATGGTGTGGTTGCTTATATGTGGCCTGGTGTATTATTATTAGAGCCCATGAATGCGTAACCAACACGAGGAGTTTATTCTCAGCAATTTATGTTTGTTTATGAGCAATAACACCATTTACGAGAACGAGTTCATTTATCTTTGAAGCTCATTTCGTTTTCCCCATTTTAGTTCTTTCTTTTTGCCCACTAAAATGAATGTTTACATGCTTATTGCTATTACTTTACGATGCCATACAACACATAACATCGTCCGCTTCGTCCTGGGCTGACTGATGATTCTTTGTTCAGCTCATGATAAGTTTTGTTGCTTCTCGTTCGGTAATTCAGCTGCTTCGTCACTGTCGATGGCAATCTGCAACAGATGAGTAATAAAATTTGTGTGGAATACTTTGCTATAAAAAAGTTCAAAGGGAACGGCAAACGACAACTACACGCAACGTAACAGAGTCCAGCATTAACTTCTTTATGTGTCCTGTTATACATTGTGTGGTATATGGGATGAATGATGTCATTTATGAGACTGTGTATGGCTTCGTTTTCGCTTTCCTTCTTCCAGGAACCCAGTCGTAACAAATATCTGCTTCACTTTTTCAGTCGGAGAGAGATACATAAATTAGAGGGGCGAGGGTTCCGTTCTGTTCTGTCCTTTATTATTAAACAAATCTTTTGGAGTACTGCCCCTTTTGTGTTGTAAAAGCTATTTAACATTCAGCTAATAAAAGTTCCGATCATTCCTTTTATTTCTTTTTTACATTTTTGGATAAGTGATAATTACCAAGATAAAAATTGCGTGGGGATTGTGTGCTTCATATTTTGTGGGAGCAACTCATAAAATGTGTTTTTACGACAAATAAAGATTATGTATAGTGATTCTTGCTTGACGGTATTGAATTATTTTTTATTCCAGTTTTGATGCGCGGGGACGAGGGTTGAAAACTGCAAAGACGTGGTCATCATCAGCCGGATTTGATGAGAGAGCTGCATTCCAAGCTGGGTCATACCCAGCTCATCTCCTTGTCAATGACTTGCACGTGGGAGATCAAGGCCTCTTCCGTTGTCGTGTGGACTTTCGCTATTCACCAACAAGAAATGCTTTGGTGAACTTGACTGTTGTAGGTAAGTGGAATCAACGAGAGCCTCTGATCTAACTTTTGTAAATTGTGGATTTCGTCAGCAATAAAAACAGTGTGGGATAAGTTTGTCAACGATATGATGCGGACTATAGTAAACATTTGTAGGATTAAAACCTTGTGAACACACGAATCCAACCAGATAACAGCACCAGTCATTGTTTTGTAGAGATACTATAGGGGGTACAAAATATGTACATCGGAAGCTGCAGCCTAATGAAAGTTAACACCGTAGAGAAAGTAATCATTAAAACGTGGTGTATGGTGTAATACATTTGATGATGATGATGATGATACTTGCATCTTAAGTATATGGGATAAGGCTTCACATTCACTGCTACCCTCTTATTAGAAGTAGTGGAAGTAATGTTTTTAACATCAAGTGGCAGTAGTGGATTCGTCTCATCCCGGCTTTAGTTAAAGGAATTAATAGGAAGGAAAGCACACTTGAGTTCTTTCCTTGTGTGTTCCTTAATAGAAGAGATGAGGACGAGA
The DNA here is from genome assembly GCA_001718145.1 of Orchesella cincta. NCBI lineage: Eukaryota > Metazoa > Arthropoda > Collembola > Entomobryomorpha > Orchesellidae > Orchesella > Orchesella cincta. The sequence goes on from LJIJ01000421.1 coordinate 54,636, forward strand.
TACTTATAACGTCTGTAAAGTTCTTGGCTGTATTCATGTAGATTTTGTGGAAGTGTGCAGTTTGGTTGACTTAGCTGGAAATAAATGGAGGTAGAAAGGAGAAAATTAGCATTTATGAGGCTCAAAGAGAAAACAACGAAGGATGTAGTAAAACGCTTAATCCTTCTTTCACACTGATGCTAATGCCTTCACTGTCGTTGCATGCCACGGTGAAATAACATTCTTTATGGAGGTGCGCCATATGAATATATAACAGCTATATATGCTTAAATGCCACTACCACATCAGTTGAAGTATGTATAAGCAGTAGGTCTTAAGTTGACAGTAATGACAACCACTTGTGTGAACCTTTCCCTCTCGTTCCTCTCAGAAACAATCCTCCTACATACTTTAGCTTGCACTTAAAGGCCTATATAAGGATATTTCGTGAGAGCATTCACCTAATTCTTTCAAATCTTCTCTTGTTCTTCTTTTCTTATGTTTTTCGTATTTTAAGACTCTACTTTGGGAATTACTATTCTTCTCATCCTCTCTGTTAGAGGATCAAAAGCGTTTCGATTCCTGAACCTTTTTGTGAGAGCGGGTGTTTTGTTAGGATTAACAGGAAAATATTAGAAATCAAAGCTATCAACGGTTTTCTTCTCTTGGAGAAAGCATAAGAGCATTGATGAAAATCAGGTTTGTGTTTTTTATTCTCCGGCAAGGATACAAGGAAAGAGCTTCTTGAATACTTACGCTGAAAAAGTGTTTCTCTCTCTCTCTCTCTCTCTCTTTCGTAAAATTGGAGAAATACCATACCAAACCATACTACTTAGGTAGCTTCTCCTGATATCTTTTCCAATGAGGATTCTCATCTTGTGGAGCCTAAAAGATTGCGAGTGCGATTGTGTTGAGCAGGAGAAGTAAGAAAAACAGTATTGTCTGACCCAAGATTTCCATTTGAAAGCTCATTTTTCCTGGAGGCAAAAGCGGACAATCAAGCTATACTACAGTATCCGCTCACAACTATACAAGATACCAACACACACCCTGAATAAAAGATATTTTGTGTCTGACTCATTCTTTTCGATTTTTTCCTTTTGCACGTACTACTTCTTTGTCATACATGTTATATAGTGATGGTGAGGTAGTAGTAGTGAGAGTAATGGTGTTTCCCTGTTCCGAAATGCATTTTTCCTTCCATGCAAAACACCACGGAAATTACTTAAAGGTTCCCCTCGGATCCCCCACCTTTTAGCTAACATTTTGTATATTTCATCTCCTCTTTTCCTTTGTTACACCATTTGAACCAGAATCTTTCACTCAGATTGTAGTAGTCATATGTCTAATCGTATATACTACCAGAGACATGTGCATAGCTATATATGCGTGTTAGGCTGTGCTGGAAGCATTTTCAAGGGGGAATGAGAGAATGGATACATTAGTCTTGCTTTCCATGCATATCATCATTTCATTCAGGAGATCGTGCATGAGGGAAGACGAAATTACGCTGAAAAAATGCAACCTGAACCGGTGCAATACCATCTGGTGCATTTATCTTCGTAAAGTGCTTTAGTATATCCTGGTTATTCATTCCAGAAATGATATCTTCGGCAGAGTACTCATTCGTTACATGTTTTTATACATTAGTAGAAGGGTAATGCGTGCAATTTTATAGTAATGTGGAAAGCAAGTACAATTTATGGCATTATATCCTCCGTGGTGACATACTTGAGTGAAACTCGTAAACTTGTTATCACCACCACCACTATATGTTTGTCTACATGTCAGATTTTGAAAAAAAAATGATGAGCAATATGCAACGCTAATAAAATGCACTGGAAAGGATCTTGTTATAATATTAACATGTATATTTGAACAATGCACGTGTGTAATTTAGGTCGTACATTCAAGCTTAAGCATACAGCCTTAGGCACTTTGCTGATGTATTAAAAAATATTATTAGTGCTTTTATAATGTTTAATGTATATGTAAACGTGTACCTTTCACCTGAGTAATAAAACTGCAAGCACAGGCCTCTCTTATTTATGACTTTCCCGAAGTCACTTTCTTCAAACAGGATAGAAGCCAGAACACAAACCCCGTTTGCATTGAGAGCTAGCCGTTTTCTAATCAGAATAAGAATTGTAAACGAAGAAGTCGAATGCATTATGAAAGTCTATACTCAGGGATCTTCAAAGCATTTCCGGTTCGATAAAGTAAACGAGGGGAAATGAATATTACTTGGAGGAAAAGTGCCATTTGTAATGGGAGATATGTTCAGGGTGAAAGTTATGAAATGACAAATGTCACTGGTTTCTCAAAGAGATCAAACAGCGCCACTCCACTCTACTCTCACAGCATACTCTCTTCGTTTGAAAAGCCCACACACAACGTATAATCGAAATCTACGTGTTGGTTCGAGGAGCAAACTTTGTACTCTGATTATGAAAATAGCTACTTAGGAACGTTGGATGGAGTGCTTGCCTTGATGTTGTACGTAAGTACAACAAAAGTTTCAAAGTGAAACCGGAGGATTGAAGCTGACTCTCGTGCAAGGAAATGGAAAAGTCAGGGAAATGAGGTGGAGAGGAGAAAAGTGAGATGCAATTTCCATAATAAATATTGCACAAAGATATACATAATGTATAAAAACAGCCACCACACCACGTCAGTTTTTCTTGCTTCAAAATTTCCTTGCTTTCAAAACCAGGGCGCATTAGACTAAAGCGAAAAAATGCATTTGACTAATTGAGAGATCACACGGAAGCCGACAGAAACTAACTGAAAGGAATAAATAAGGCTTTAGATACATGGAGGTATTGCTGCATTATTTGTGTACATTAGCTTTATTAAAATCCCGAAAAACGAACAAAGGCATTGTTTCATAAATTTTCTCCGTTGTGCTACGTGTTTTACATTTCGGTAACTAAATTACGATCACAATATGCTATTGCGATTGTTTATGAGGAAAAATGGCAAAGCTAAAAATAATTCGTTCTATTTTTCCCCTCTATATACCAACAGTGCCACCTACACCTCCCATAATTTATGATGATCTGGGCCGTGAAATTTCTTCCGTCGTTGGACCCTACGTCGAGGGCTCAGATGTTATTTTGAAATGCGCCGTTAGTGGAGGTAAGAAAGGCATCAATATTGTATGAGTTTTACCATTAAGAAAAGCTTGTCTATGTGCATTAACGAGCTGTACTTTTTTGTATACATTGTCTTAAGCATGCATGCATGCTTCCGCAACTGATCCCAAGTGTTATTTCATTACAAACCTCCCAAATCGAGCATTTATGCAAACCATTACCATATATCTTGTGTACTTGTGTTTTCAGACATCACTTAAAATCTTAATCCTTTATATTTCTTCTTCTTCCTCCCCTGCTACTGCTCTAACGACATTGCGCTGCGGTGGTGGTGGTGCAAAAGGAGTGCTCAATTCATTCCCTACTTTTGAAGCATGGGCCGATTCCTGTTTTTTATCATGTGCTGTGTTTAATGTCTTTAAAATTACATCCCATCACTTTGGCAAGCAATAAAATTAAACTGATAACAAGAAAAAAGCGCGCACATACTTTCCCATGCGTTTTCTTTCTAAAAAGACAAAGCGCAACAAGGCACGAACACGAAATCTGTGACTGGAGAGTTGAATGAGCATGTGAGAGCTCTCTTCCCGATGTAATCTTAACGCTCCAAATACACTCAAGTATCTGGAGTGACATTAATGACCAGATGTCCTACAGACCTTCATCTCATATCCTTTCCATTTCTTCAATGTGCTCTTTTTCTATCCACTCCCACCAGTTTTTACAAATGAGTTTGTAAATTCATGCAGAATTGTTGGTTAGTTTTTGGGGCAGATTTCATTCATGTAGAGCATAAATGAACTATCTGCTTGCTTGCTTGAAATACTCATCCACCAGAGTCATACAGATTGTGAAAACATCATATTACACAAGAGCGCATAAAACTCTGGATTTTATATTTAGACATTGTAAAGGCCAACGTTGTAATAATTATCCTCAAGGTTCATTCGTTCACTGTATCCGTATCCTCAAATTACTGCGCGGTTTAGATACCAACATTACTTATGGCTGGTTCACATGCATACTCTTCATTTAGTAATTAGACCCGCCCGTCTCTGTAGTCTGTAGCCTTCATTTGCAACTGCAGACAAAGCTCACTGCTCGCACATCCGCTTCCGCAGAATGCAAACTACGTTACGCTAAAAAGAAGCGCTGCAGTGGGGAAAAGAGGAAGTGGTGCGTGTGTAGTAATGCATTTACGCTTTCACCTTTCTCCGGTGCATGCTTTAATCTGTAAATATAGTGAGATGTTTTGTAGCATTCTCAGAGCACAGCACTGAGGTTTTTTATCCGTAAGCACAGTACACTGTGGCTTTCACTCAGGCCTCTGAATAAAATACGATGAATGTGGTAATAATAAATGTGATTATGTGCATATATGCATTTTAAGTACATTAACAGGAGGATTGGATATACAATGTCGAAAGTTGGTTTGATCGTAATTCTGAAAACCCCAGATAATGTGAGGCTAAGTATTGCATAACAAGATGGAATTCCGTGATAAGCAACACGCCACAGCTATTATAGTTAACTAACTGGCAACACACAACAACAATAGTACAAAAACAGGGTGAAGTTTTTGTCACTTGTTTGCAATGCACAATGAGAGCATAGCAGCCATGTCCCAACTAACTTAGTAAGTATACGCATAAAAAGTTTGCAACCAATCTTTTTTTTTTGTAGAAACCCTTTTCATTCTCTTTATCTATGCATTAGATCCAAAACTTTGGTAGGTACATAAATGGCTGTAACAAGAACCAACCAGCACCTCGGTAGTAATGGATACTTTATTGTATTTGGCACACAATGCATTACAGAGTGCAGCAGCAGCTTTCTCTTGTTTTCACCAACTCGGATTTCGTGATACACAACAAATTCACAAAACTGAAAAGAGAATAGTAGTAAGTAAGCAAAAACAAGCCGGAGAGCGAGATAGACCGAAAAAGAAAATTAGTGTGATACCTCAAGCCCTAGTTTTGGACCAACTCGATTACACGAAGCAATCATGTTGTCGACGACCACTACCGGCACGTTATAGGCAACACATAAAACTCGAAAACGACACAAAATATATACACATCTATATAAACAAACAACTATATTGTTAGGAAATGAATAACCTTAGCCTTGCTTTTTTAAACTCTCATTTAATCAGCAAAAACCTTTTAACTGGATCCTTTTATGCGGAGAGAAATTTCTTGTATATTAGGAAAATGGAACGACTCTTTCGTTAATTATACTTCTCGAGAAAAAGACATGGTAGAATGTAAAATAGATTTTTAATTCTAGTAGCACACAATAACTTAGAGTATACCTATTTGGACTGGCGAACAATAACTTTGCACACGTGTTGTGTTGTAGAGTGAGTGCTTTTATACTTATTCTAAAGAATCCATATTCGGTCAACTTAGGTAAATACTATATATACCTATCTACCTACCACCGTGCTCTTTTTAGTAACTCACTGAAACACAAATGTCAAATTAATCCGGTTCTTAAGAAAGCAAAGTGGAACAAAAAAAATTAGAAAAAACTGGGACATAACAAGTAAAAGATTAAAACCCAAGCTGGGAGAAAATGCACGCATTCACATCAAATCAAACGTCACTCCAAAAATGTTTTACGTAGAATATATCGTGTGCTAAATTTATCGGAACGTGTGCACAATGCTCTAGTCGGAGTGGTTGATGTATGCAATCATTTTCGTTTACATGCTCCATGAATGTCTTTGAATGTTTTCTCTGGGGAACCATAGGCTTTAAATCAACTTTACTGGGAGTTCGACGTTTTAAAGGATTTATGTCGTCTGCCACCATCACTTTCTCCCCCAAATACCTTGCTTAAACTGTTGTGTTACGTTTTTATGCAAAAGTAAATTGAAAGGTCCATCCTTGCTGTCATTTCTAAAGGAAAAAGGAATAGTCACGAGGAGTCATATGACGGCTGTTGCGTTGCTTTGCTACTCCACACGTCTTCTCTTTTAGGCTCTAGCAGCCGTAGACGTTGTAAAACCGAGAGAAAGGAGCTTCATTCAAATGCAATTGAGGGAAAACCAGGAAGGATGCACATACAAAAGGACTAAATATATTTATACATAAATTGCCATTCATTGTGCACTGTCTAATAAAAAGCCTCAAGACATTCATGTGTGTGCACAACTCCCATGTCAAGTCGGAGGATTCTCTTTTGTCGAGGATACATTTTGGCCGGGTTCTATCTAGCTGCTAGGATTTTCAACTTTCAGAAAATTTCTACTTCTCCCCTTGTTCCATATGCATTGCTTTTTATATGAATCCACACACCATGGAAGCGTATACGGCATTAGCCAGCTGTAAAACTGACATTGCCATTGACAGTCAATTTACACTTGTCCTTGCCATCACCATTTACTTTTTTTTCGCTTTCGATGCAAAGAACTTGTATAAAAGCTCAGAGGGTGCTTGCTCTTTGAATTGCTCCACATATGGGAAAATGTATTGTGTATTTTGTATAAGTATGCGAACGTGCTGACATGAGTACATATATTGCGGTTTGGAAAATGTAGTGTAAAAGAACACATGTTCATGTTAAGTTAAGTAAACCATGCATGCATGCATGCACGCACATCACATTTGCTACCGTAATATTTTACTCGCTTTCTCTCAATGTGCTTGGGCAAAAGTGGCCTTCTCCTCCTACTCTTTCCTTTTCCTCCTCTGACTTTTTCACTGGTCTGCTTTTGCACATACGTAGGTTTGTAGTAATATATGTATGTATGCATGAGTATTTTCTCAATAGAATATAATGTAGTTGGTAGTAGATACTATATATAATATGTGGTTTGGTTGGTGTATATGGTTTTCACATAGTGTTTGATTGTTATTCATAGGAAAACCTGACCCAGTGGTTTCGTGGTATGTGAATGGAGAGCTGGAAGATTCAACTTACCATGTGAATCGCTTCGGGGATGTGATCAATGAATTGGCATTTAGAACCTTGAATAGGTCCCATCTGGGCTCCCAGTTCTCATGCCGGGCAAGCAACACGCGGCTCATACAACCAGTTGAGAAGTCCGTCGTGCTGGATTTAAATTGTAAGTTATACACTGCTTCACCACATAACTTTTATTTCCTTCCCGTTTCACACACACACACACTTTCTCTTGAAAGAGTAAAGTAAACCCCCGTTTTTTCTCGCCAATTTCGTTCAATTCCAATTGGCCATGAATGCGTGAATTCAAACGTTATCTTATCTCTTTTTTCTTGGAAATTAGATGACTTTTAGCTTGGTTCTTTCTTGACGTTCCCAATAAAGCTGTTCTTTCAGTCTTCATGCATTTGTTAACAGTACCTACTTACTTTCATCTTTATCGTAACAGCTTTTTCCCCTCAATGTGTTTGTTTGAAAACTTCAACCAAAATAAATCTAAGTCTTGTTTTGCTAATTTAATCAGACTTTTTGTACAAACAAGACATACTTCTTTTTAGTAAGATCATTTAACAACCTGAAACAAAGAAAAAAGATTGAAGAGAAAACAGGAAAGAAACTCGTTAAAGTAGTTTCTGAAAAAAGAAAGAAAGCAGAAACGGAAGAACAAAAAAAGTTTCTCAAAATAAAGTCTAGTTCTTCTATCCACCTTAAGGTGTTTACAAAAGTAATTGTTAGGCGATTATTGCGCATGACCACCTACTAATTCCATGCATATTGTTTACGTGACAAACTTACTTTTTCTTTTCCAGCCCTTTAGACGAGGTTGTAATAAGGATAAAAAACAAAGTCAAGAGTCAGGCTTGAAAAAATAACTTGTCGACTGAAAGTTGAAGTGGGAGAAAGAACTACGTACGTTACCTCTGATTGATGAATGTTGTGTTGTTGTTAAATTCTTTGAACTACAAAATGAAGCTAAACTGCGTGGTTGTCGGCTCGTTTCGTGTGAGTGTATAAATTCATGCACAACAAAGGTATAGACTTAAGAAAAACGACTGCTGAAAAATAATATATCTTGCTCATTCTAATCGGATTATTTATTTGTATATGTAATGTTGAAATACTTATGGCAGTTGAATTTATTAAAATTGTTTACTCATTCTCCTGTTTGTAATAACGTAAATAATACCTCGCGTTTCCCACCTAATTACAGTGCCTTACCTAATATACCGTGCGTAAAAAGTTTTTCTGACTAATTCCAGTCATAACTAATAATTACATTTAAATAAAATTCAAATTCATCATACGGCAAGTATGAGAGGAAATGCCATGAACAATGAGAGAAAAGGCTTGCAAAAATAACCATGTTGCAATATGCACGTGTGCAGTCAGCTGCCCTGCCTTCCGCTGGCTCACCACGCGGCCATCAATATTATACGGAAATGTGACAAAGATGGACTTGCTTATTGCTATGATTAGCCTTATTAACTCGTTTCATTTCGGTTCGTTGTCTGAGTAGTGGGGAAATACGCTGGATAACATACCCCGTATACAAAAGTCGCAATGTTGAGAGACGAATGAGGTAATACTACCGAAATTGTTCATATTTATAATTGCGTTATAAACGTAAATGTACGTGTATATACCAATGAATCATGTGGGAGAAGCTGTCAAGTCACATCACGCAAAATCCTCTTCCGTCTCTGCTCCGCCATGTCAGTTGCAGTGCTACTCCGTCTGCAAAGTAGGGACAAGCAGATTATGATGTATGTAATCTGTAATCACATGAATGGAGGGCCTATTTACTTAGCAAACCCCCTCTTTCATTTTGACGTAACTTTCATCTCATCACTGCTCGTTAGTCGAGACAGGCAAATACTTTTTTTTTTGTAGAAGAATAAAATTGCAAAATTATTTTAGAATAATTATTAACTGTACAATTTATTGTAATTTTTGGAGCAGGAAGCAATATATTAATCTATTGTAACTTTGAACGTAGATGGTAAACATTATTGTTCAAGATATGATGTCTACTTGATTGTCAGCAATCCAATCCAAACATTTTAAATCATGTGCTTTCACATTTGAAAATATTAATGTTGGATTATTGTTAAAATGTAACCTTTCAAATACGACTTGCAATTTTACGTTAATTGTAGGGTACTCATAACAAAAGTAGAAAAGTTATTTGAGAAGGTGGGAGGACATTTTGCCTTCTGTTCTTACGTTGCAGTTGCATAACTAACTATAACTTCGGTTTGCAAGCTGGGAATCACAATAAGTCAAGTCCAGCCTCCACATTTGTTCAAATATTTATGAGAAAGGGTGTGTATAGTATGAGATGGACACGTGATGCATGGAAAATTAAATCAGAATTGGAAATCCATTTTGTCCAAGTGTTTTATCAAGGATTTCCTCTCTGTCATGTGTGTAATATGCTTTCTTCTGAGTGAGAGGTTCGCCATGGCTGTAGTTACGAACGGTTGAGGGAAACTAGAGGGATAAATTTAAAGACTTGACTTGACATCCTCTCACACTCCCTTTCTTTGACTGGGTTGTAGTTTTGAAGTGATTTTGGTTGGTTTAGTTTGGTTGAAGTGTTGACTCCCTCGGGGTACAAGACTGCGTAAATTATGTAAATAAGAACTATTTAATTTCCTATTCGGATCGCTGACAGCTACCTTTTATTTAAACGACAAAGACAGTATTAAACGAATTTGAGGGAATGCGGTGGTGTGTGGTTGACTTGTATGTGGTACTGCTGCACTACTGCACGCATTTACACGTTATGCTAGATTTATGTTGATTCAATGTGCAGTGGCAGGCATGGCAGGTTGCTTAAATACCTAGGTTTGCAGGACGTGGGCGCTTGATTTATGGACTTTTGAACACGTTAACCCACGCAGAAAATGCATCATCACGCATGCATAACTTGGTTTAGGTTGGCTTCTTGGTTTCAGGATACGTTGTAATTAGCTGTACTTAGGATACTTCGGTCCGTCTTACAAAGAGGAAGCTCAACAACCATGCCTCGTTTGCTAACAAGTACATACAAGCAGCATGTTATTATTCCAAACTAGTTGAGGAAAACATCCGGAATTGCACAGCAGCCCAGTTTCATGTGGGACTTTAATTTACGCCAGATTTAGTTTTTCTCGTTTTTGCGCAAAACTTTTTCGTGATACCCTAATATTTCCTCCAATTTTCTAAGGTGTTTTGAAATTTTCCATTCCACCCACACAAAAGTGATGTAAGCGGATTGGATATATTGTGTAGGTTAACTCATCTATGTAATACAATTTAAATAAAACTTCAATGAATTAGTACAACCAAAAAATATTGCCAACTTTTTTAAAAGTTGTTGTACATTAGAGTCCCTTACTGATGAAAACAATGAAAATAATTTTTTGCCGAATGGAGTAAAAAACCAAATAAATTATATACATTCTTGTATCTCAAAACAAAACAATGGTTTTTAAGGGGTTTTAGTGTACGTTGGCATTATATCCTCATTATTCAGTTTTTAGCGTTTATTAAACATACGGAAACGGATTTGTGATGAGGTTGGAAAGCGGAAGTGAATCTTTTAAGAATTTAGGAGAGTTCATCTGCGTTATGCTTTGATTTTACATAGTAGTGGGCATTGTATTGTATGCCTTTTATGTATGTTCTATTATTATGCTGCAATAAGCATCACTAAGCCTGTACATAATTTTATAAAACTTTTTGGGCGTGCATGCAGACACAGGAAAGAGTGGTAAATGAGAGTGGAAGGAAAGGATTTTGAATAACTGCTGACAACGCCGGAGAAGAGAAATTAATGCTGCAGGAGATTATGTCACAACATGTTAAAGCTCTAATAAACAACTCCGGCAAAGATGATGATTATGGTGACAAGATGACGGCTCTGATTTAGTACGCTCGTTTATTTAAGTAAGATGAAAGTTACTAATACCACCGTCATGTTGCGTTGCACGTTGAGATAGCAGGCTCAGCATACCACTACCAGCCGTCAGTTTTTACGTTGGCGTTTTGTGGTGATTCTTCAACACTACTAAATGAAGCAAACGACTATTGATTCGACTGGCTGGAGAAAATGCATTTGATAATGAAAAGGATTAATATAGTCTTATATTGCCCCAAGCTATACAGTTTTCGCAAATCCAAATGTGTGTGTATAATGAAACATCAAATGTTTTTTGTATTTTTGTGAAACTACATGTTTCTTGAGAAATTGCAACCTGACGGAATCTATTCCTTCTTTCTTTTTTTACAGTGAAACCACTTTTTGTCCGAATGCGGCAACGCCACTCAGAGAAGCTGCAGGCCGGCATGGAATACCGGCTTGTTTGTGAAACCGCTGGGTCCAAACCACCAGCCACTCTAAAATGGATCAAAGGAGGGAAAGAAATCACCCAAGTTAGCACACAGGTCACTCCACGCTCATTTATTACAAGTAGAGGAAATTGAATATTTTAAATCTGATCATGATTATCATTCGTTTTTCCGTGAGCATAAAATACATCACACATATACCATTTCTAAAGTAGACAGGTTCACCATCCCAAAATATATGGTTTATGGATACCCTCTCAAGAAAATCCCTAATGTTCACTTCTGCATTGCATCAAATCAGAATCGACTTGCTGAAAGTACTTTTCACTCACTACTACACAGCAGAAAAAAGAAAGCTATTTTATCTATAAAAGTACGCCTAGTTGACTCCCATGCATATGTATCACATCACATCACATAAAGAAGTAGCATGCATATCGTCTTAAAGGAAACAAGTGAAGTTATATAAGGTATAATCTCAAGGCGATACATCAATCGTTTCATGAGTCAAAAAGGAAAAAGCCATTCCAATTTGCAAGAAAAAGCTAGTTTCCTGTCTTTCTGCTACTCGACATGCATGAGCATATTTAAGTAACTACCCAGCCTACACAAGTGGGAAGAGAAAAGAGAGAAAAAACGAGAGAGGAAGCTGGGAAGCACTTCATCTTCACGGAGACCAGGCATACAACAGCCGTTCCATATCAGACAAGCAAAAACTTATTCTCGTAGTGTACACACATTACATGCAGACTGTATTATCCGATTGAGCACTTCTTTTACATAAATTACACGAGCACTACATCACACAGCTCGAGAGAAGCCAGGGAGAGAGAAAGAATCTTTCAAAAAGTCATGGAACATTATAAGAACATTATAATAATGCATTGCACACACATTATCACATAATATCGTATCAAATTTCTATTCAATTCATTTTCCCTAGTCCATGTCGTCCAAGTTATAAAGCTGAGGAAAGTTGAGTTGCCTTTACTTTATATTTTTACATACTTTCACTCTCTCTCTCTCTCTCTCACTTGATGATGGGAAATAAATGTTGAATGTGAAGTAATTTGGTAACAGTCAAAAAGGACAACGTTATCGATGTTTCTCAAGCTGTGCAATTGGAAATCTTTGTATACACACTACTAACCATAGATCAATAGGATATCATCACCCTTCCCATGTACGTGTGTACCACTGCACTAGTACCAAAAGCCACATACATATAATTATGGAATGGAACGACATGCCAAACTACTATGCTCTTCAACCACACAATATCGTACTTTCCCAGTCATTCTTGCTCTTTCTGCATGTAGATGTACATACTTTGAAAAAGTTTTTTGAGTGTGATAAGTATGATTAATGGAAACTAGTAACGGAGGGAGAGACTAGTATCTGATCTTGCTGCAAATGTATTTCCTATTCATACCAGATATGAAACGGGGAGACGAGAGAGAATGAACGAACGAACGAACGAACGAAGAGATGATGATGATGCTGATAGGCAGTACTTACACACTCTTCCAAGTGTTCTGCTAGCAAAGCCAGTGTGTAGTAGTGAATACCTTTAGGTACGTATTTTTCCGATACGCTACATATAGGCATGTGAGAAACCGTATCGCAAAGCCAGCAAGCAATATCCTATCTTTCACCACAGGCTTGACCAAATTACCACATGAATTTAGATTTTTCCCTTTAATTCTAAGCGACGCAGTAAAGTACGGGAGATGACAGGAATGGTGCAAGTGTGTGCAATGTGTATGTACACGGGACAGAGCATAGCCAGCGTTGGAGACAACGTTTAAGTGGTGTAATCTCATGAAAGCCCATTAAGGATGGTCCCTAAAGGACCGGACACAATTTATTTCAGCACATACATACATTGAGGGAATCACTGAATGGGTTAGCACAATGGAGAAAAGGAAAGCAAGGCTATCAACTCTCCGTCGCTCTTAGTTTTTATGTGCTCGCTCTCCTGCTTCATTAGATTTACAAACGAACCGGCATTTACAATTCATTCGAGTTAGATGACTCATGTAACCAATTCACTCTAACAAATTCTGTTGTTTCTACAGGACCTTGATGCTGGGAACATTACGCAGAGTACTTTTCTCTTCGTTCCAACACCACAGGATAACGGTGCGTCCATCATTTGCCGAGCGGAAAATCCTTGGCTCAATAGATCCCACATATTGGAAGAAATATGGAGCTTGAATGTTGTTTGTAAGTGAAAAATCATGTAATTCCTACCACATACACTTTACAATACCTTTTCCATTATTTGGTGAAGATCAATAAACTTTGTTTTCCTAACATAACGACTGTACTCGATGACGTACATACTTGAATACTCGGAGCATTATAAACAACCTAATTTTCTTTGAACTGATTATGCATGGGATCTATCAGCATACAAATATTTACTCATTCCCATCACATATGTCATGTCAGAGAAGCACAAGTTTATTTTTACCTCCAGGAAGCATGTCAAAATTCGATGCAAAGTAGTTAAAAAGTTGAAGGCAAGTAGGTACGTATTATTATTCATATTTACCATTTTTGGTGTTCTCCTACTTTCATATGTCACCACAAGGGTTGTTTAAGCAGATTTAACTTTCCCCTTACAATGAGTAGAAATGAAACATGATAATCCTGCCCTTCAGTCAATTTCGACTTTCACGAAACAATCTTTGCTTTATGTACTTATATTGACTGCATTCGCCTTAAATAAATACCCTACGCCAACCAAGCCACGTATTGTTGAGCTGAACAAATACATTCATAAAAAGGGAAAACCAGCAAAGTTTTTCTTTGATTACGCAAAGATTTCCATTCACGTTTTGTAGGTCTTATATGTCCCAGCTTTTATAGTATGCAATACAACTGTTAGTAATGATTTCTAAACTTATTTTATTTGTATCACTGCATGTTGATACAAACCATGAAATTCGATATACTTGCTTGTCTGCGATAACGACTTCTATTGAACTCGGCTGACAAATCTATATAGATATATATTTGTCCCCAAAAATAAGTGTTCATTGTATTATTGTTCGTACGCATTTTGCTGTTTTCTTCGAGCCGAAACTAAAAAGCATTTCTAAGATGGATATCCCCTTCACCCTTGCAGAGAATCGGCCAAAGAGAGAAAAGGAAAAGGGGAAAGATCAGAAATTCGATGCATGTATTATTGTTATAAGATTCTATTACCTTTGTGTATTCCTTTTTAGTGCTTCACTCACTCTGCGATTGTATTGACATGCAATGCAAAGTAGATAGACAGCATCATGCCTATGAAATGCGAGTGCGTTATTACAATTGTTTCCTGTCTCATGTGAATTTCCTTGGATTTCATAGTGAAATGGCATGATTTCTCCCTCAACGGTAATACTATCAACATCTCTAGCAGAACAGGAGCCATGATCTAAGTAGAATAAGTTTTCATAGAAAATCAAAGCATATTTCCGCCGTTGTAAGAGAGTTTCAAGTTTCAACTTTTTCCTTCTAAACAGACAAGTCGGAGCAGTCGTCGTAACACAAAATCAAATGGAAAGAGTTTCTTATTTTTAACGTGATATAAACTCAAATTGTATGCAATGTTTTGAAGCACGTATCAAACAAAAACCAACCTCATCAAAATGGAGAAAGAATGGAAATGCATGTTCGAATACTGAATTCACGTTCAGCTCTAACTAACGAAAATAGGTGCAGCGTAACTGTTTAGGCGTGAAACTTTACGAACGGTAATATTTACCGAGGGAATTTTGTCGTTGGGAAAAAATTGTCAACCGTATAACCGTATGCAAAGGAAAAACGTAACAAGACTAAATACAGATAGTACATAAACGAGAGGAATTAAGTATGTATATCACCGTATATATATACGAGCTACCTTTTTCAGGGTCAGAGCTGAATATTCCCGTTGGAGTGATTTGAAACCTTGAATGTTTCAAGTTTGAGGTTTTGCTATCGGGGTTGTTTTACGAAAAGTGGAGAAGCAAGATTTTTTCGTAGGATGTGCTCCCAGTCCTTTTAAACAAGTGCTCAAGAAACAGAACATATATTTAGCAAGTTAAACAAAACCAATGTAAAGAATCAAGCAGTGGTGGTGTGGTAGCAGTGGTAGGGTGTTCAGTAATATTATAGTCAACGACAATAATACTACTTGGAATGGGCGGATGGCTTGGTTCGTTGTTAGGTCTCTGGTCCATGATTGCACTTTATGAATGTACATTTATATTTATATCAGTATACAGATAGCTCGTTTTTCTTTTCGAATGAAAGTACTCAACAAACGACAGAGAGCAGGGACGTAGCCTATCATCTAAAAAGCTAGATGCAGAGCACAGTTTCATATATCCATGATGTGGAGAATGTGCTGTTTTATTTTCTTGAAAGTTCACTCGACTATATGTGGATATCCACAAGATAGAAACAAGAGAAGAGATTAGAATGAAAATCACGTTCTGATTTGTCTCCTGATGAAGACAGAAGAGTATGTGGAGGGAAAAAGTTTTTTTTGTTCCTTGCTTCTTCCTTTCTCTTCTTTGCTTTTGTTCCCAAAATGTAGCGAGTTTAGAAGTGCCTTGACTTGCTATGCTAGTTTGACTCTTCTTCTTTCCCTCTATCATCATATCGTCAACGTTTCTACATCTATCCCATTACACGTTTCATTCCTTTCTGCATCTATGGTTTCACTCTGAGTCGACACGGTTTGAAACTAGAGAAGAAGATGATGATGATCATGGAAAAAAGCTGAGGAAAAGGTTGCTGGTTGTTTGGCTTGACTACTTCCCTTCTTGTTTTACTGTGTGCTTTTTTGGGGTTTTAGTATTTAGTTTTGATGCTTTGTGCTACGTCTTCTGTTATTGTTGTTGTTGATGATGATAGGAAGATATCTGTATATTGTTGTACAACATGCATGCATCCTATATAACAATAATATAGCTTTGCTAGAGATGTACGTGCTCTAATACAGGCTAAGGCAGTGAAATGTCTTGTAAAAGTATAAGTTGTGTACATTGGATTTCTCAACAATCTTAAGACATCTTAAGTTCATTTTGAAACCAAATCTTATTTACCACGTAGCCCGAGCTCGGGAAAGTCATCTGAAATTTTGTCCACGATAATAATGAAAGCAAAGTAGGAAACATGGAGCTGATTCTTTTTTATAATGTGACGTGTTAGGAACTCTGGGATTAAGTATATTGAAACTTGAATTTGGAAGCTTTACATGATGATAATACCAACAACGCGAGCATGCATGCCTTGTACGCAAATATATACATATATAAAACGTACATGAGTATATTTATGTGGTAAACATAATATTCATTTGAACTCGCATGTTCAATTCTCTTTCCAACAGTTAGCATAAGGATCATAGCATAACGCTGAGTGAATGTCAAAGAAATCTTTGCAGCAAGCGATCACAAGGAAAAATGTGCGGAAATATGTCTGTCAACCAACATAATATGCATGAAGTCATAATATTATGCGCGTAGAACGAGCATATCAACCATCTGCAGTTCTTTGGGATCCCTATCAGCTTGATTTCCCCACTGATTTCATTTATTCATTCATACAATACTTCAGCCACATATATACCATTGAACCAAAAAAATGCCCATGTTTACGTATATATATATATTATGGCATGTATGGTAGGACGTCATAAAGAAAACATACCTTTCAATGCACACTTACAGAAATATGCGACAAATCAGCCATAAAATTGTATTCTTTTTTTGTATTTCCATCTTTTAGATCCGCCTGAAGTGAAGCTTTCGTTAGGGAGCACTTTGAACCCGATGGAAATCAAGGAAGGAACAGACGTGTATTTTGAGTGCAAAATCCATGCAAATCCTAAAATTTCCCGGTTGGTTTGGCTCTTCAACGTAAGTACATGATTTCTTTTACTATTTTTACGTGATTCGCTAGTATTATATGCGAGCCATATCTGCAGCATTTTTCACCACCTTTGTAAAATATACAGATTTTATAACCTCCACTTTGGTATTCCTTTTCAACCTTAATATTCGATTTCATGCAAAAAAAAGTGCCAAAGGGGCTTTTAACTGAAAAGTGGTTTAGGTCCTTTTTAGGAAGGATTTTAGATTTTAATGAGTAAAATCCCAACTAATTCCAGCAATTTCAAAATATTGTAATAATAGACCAAAATTATTGCTTGCAAATGTGCTTTAGAGAATTATTTAAATTCTAGTTCTTGGTTATTGTTATGAAGTTAAAAGTGCTCTTAACAAATTCACAAGAAGGTTCAGCTTGTTGTACAATCGTCATATACAGTCTAAAATCCCAAAGTCTAACTTTCTTGTAGGAATTTATTCTATATATATAATGTGCATTATTATTTTGTTATAAATAGAAAACATCACCTGCTATATGGGCAATGTTTATTTGCCTCCCTGAGTGTAGTATGCCAATGTCAAAACAATTAGCAATTTGCACAAATTGAATTTGAGAAGCTGCGCTTGCACGGTTATATGCAATCCGTCGGTATGATGTTGAAAAAATCCCCAATAAAATATTCTATAAGTTTTAGTGTGGGCATTTGAATTCCCGTGTACACTCATACAAGCATAAAATTTAGTTGTTTTAAAATGACTGAGTAGTCAGGAAATGGTCTTTTCACTATTTTCTTAGAGGATTTTTTGTCTACCATTACATTGCACTCATGCGAAGGATCCATGCAATTGCCAAATGTGAAAAAACGGAAATGTAGTTGCATTTCATACCAATAATCAAGTACCTACCAAAATACATGTAAGGCCATTATTACCAAAGTCAAACATAACCACGGACAGTAACTACTTTGGAAATGACTAAAATCCTTCACACAAAACCACATTTCCCTATATTATTTCTCCATATTCCCCCAATAAAACTTGCTCAACGTGTGCTAGGAATGCATTGTGAGAGAGAAATTTTACAGGGCAATAAATCCTCCGGCTTTCCCATCTTCATTGCATCACATGATGCAAGCATGTTATGATTCTCTTCCCACCTTGCCGGTCGACTTGGCTCTATATATGCTACATGGAATATGAAGGTACATTCGAGTACATACTGAAGTCTGGGAACACCAGTGTGAATGAACTAAGTAAAGTAGATTAATGCTCAAATTGCCTCTTGTGTTATCAACCAACTACAGCAGTCAAGAAATCTTAAGTGTCACTTTGCCAAACCCGAAGTAATTTATGAAGTTTATGATGCATCAATTATTCAATTTTATGTCGGTTCTGTTGAAAACAATAGATAAAAGAAAAGCAAGGAGTCTGTGGAACAGAGGGAGAAATTGAGAGGGGACGAGAGGAAGGACACAAAGACAAAGAACTTTCTGAGTGGATTTGTGTTTTCCAAAGGGAGAGACGAGAGTTTAAAGGAAGGAGAGAAAAACTTGCTTTAGCCAAAAACGAAGATGGGATGAAAGAATAGAAATATATAATAATAAACTTCTTTATTTTGCACTTTTCATGAAGTGGCAGCAGCAGACAAAATATAAAATGAAGTACAATATTTTAGCTCCTCATACGCAATTCCTATATAGCTAGACGATATACCAAAAGTATTTCGATAGTTTCAAAAATATAACGGGTAATTCCATTAGTCAAAATACGGAGTTCATGGGACTGTGAACAATATCAAAGTGGGTGGGTGTTAGGAGGGCTGTACTCTACTGGGAAAAGTTTTGCTCGTATTTTCTCCTCTCCAGCGAGCGCGGTTGTATTCCCCAATGTGAGATTTTCAACTAATATTCTTTTAATAGGCCGATTTATTGGCTATTAAAGGAGAATTGTCGGAATCGTTGGATGTTAAACCTATTGATGAATGAACAAAGCCAAGATTCGACTACATCTTCATAGCTCTTTTTGGTACAAGACAAGATGCAATGAATTACAACAACCAAGAAGTGTATAATTTAAGCATTTCTAACATATATATAGCTTTCTGTGTGCCAATGAGTTCTATTAAATTCAAAAAATGTTAAATGGAAATTTAAAGTTTATATCTTTAGTATCTAGGATAGAAAAGACGGCTGAAACGACATGATTGGGAAGATACTATAAATGAATTTTTTGTTTGCTTCCCAGCCAAGTTGTGAGGTCATCTGCCTCAGTTAGAACCAAAACCGATTGTGTTAGGCATTATATTAAGAGCATCTGACGTGGGTTGCGTACAATTATAGATTATTTCATTGAAGTTAAAACGGTGCCTGTTTTGATGTTGAAGAGACGTTCAATGCTGCTGGATAAGTTTCCGTTACTGTATATATAGCGTCACTCAAAGAACACTTCATACTTAAAGATGCTCAGAAACTAAAACGGTATATTCCTGCTGCAACTATTGTTAGATGCTCAACTGCAATTTCTGTTACATTTTAGCTAGTAACTTCCTCGTGTTTCCAATGGCCAAATGAAAGGTTTAGGAAGTAAACTTCACTTTGTTCACACTTTTTCTTTTCCGTTTCCCGTTACTCCCTTTCCACGTTTTCCCAGAGGAAATGCATTGAAGTGGAACACCTTAACAGCCACTTAATTCCCGGTTTACAGAACTTACAGCGGCTGGAACTCGACAGATAATTTTTCCTTACTTTCTGATCATGTGACAAATAAAAAGCCTTTTAATCCACGATTGTCTGCGATAGGTAGGTTCAAACTCAAAGTAACCTTGTCGTTGTCGTCATGTTCAAAATTTTATTGCATCCTTACGTTTCTAATCATCTCGAGCTACATGCACACGTGGGCTGTCTCAACTTTTTTAGTTATTCGGTTATTATTGATGCCGCATTGATGCTGCTACCATGTGCTTGATTTAGATGATGATTAGAATGTACTTTTTAGTATCTAAATGGAAGCCATCAATTAAAACGATAACAGGAAACAAATTAAAACTAGTACTGGACATCAATGATTGTTAAAAATCAACACTGGACTTAGCTAATGTGAATTGGGGTTTTCTGTACTTACATACATTTTAAGTTGTGACTTGTGTGACTGAAAAGTGTAGGGGGAATACAGGCTAATAAAGGGAAGAAAGCGGTAGAGGTGTGGTTCTACACAGTAATGGAAGAAGAATTCACGCAAGACATGATACATGGTAGGATATGAAGGAACAAATAAGTAGTGAATGGAAGTGTAACATTATATTTCGCATATAAGGATTTTATAAGTTCTAGTATGGTGTCCATGCCCATAGCGTATCTTGAAACTGCCTAAATTGCGCTTGGAAGTTGGAGCCATGATATAGTGGCGAAGACTGATCCTTGAGTTAGTGGGATCGGAAAGCGTGTCAGAAATGAAGCTGGGCTCTCTCATTTTCTACGTGTGCCGCATTTTTACTATCAACTATTGAATTATTAAGTCAGGCTTATAGTGCACATTGATGATAACAAAAAATGAAACGAAAAAAGGAAAAGCTAAAATTGGGCTAGCCACTTAGTTTGCTCAGTCCGTCAAATTTCATAGAACTGATATAGAAATGGAAAATATATACAAAATATGGCTTAATTTTTTATTATATATTTTAAAACAAAATTTAATTAGCTGTTCATTTTTTTCCGTCTTTATTCATTCAATATATATCTAAACCATCATTTTTAACCATATTAATTGCTTTTAGTTTAATTGTAAGACTGCAGGAACAATCTCCTCATTTATCTCAACATAATATCATGGTACAATTTGACGTGCTTCTGATCGTACTTCATCAGATGGCACAAGATGCGCCGAACAGATTGCGTTAATAAGTAATATTACAAGGTTAAACTGTGCCATCACGTAAAAATTAATACGGATAGATACGGAAATAGTCTGTAGGCAGTCGTTGAACGCATTATACACGAGCTAATAAAAGTTGAGATGACGGAATCATCTTATGCGCCAGACACATTATGACAATTGAAGGTTAAAAGATTTGTCAAATGTAAGTTAGTAAACTCTTTGTCTCAACATTTATTGCCGCGTGCCAATGTCACGTGATGAACTAACACTTAATGAACCTCAATTTTGTAAGTTACTACTACCCATGATACCTTTTAATTGACATATTGTAGTACAGACATGGAAGTAATACTGGCACTTCGTCTGTCTGTTCGTCTCTAAAATTGTCAACAATGTAATGCAAAGTGGCGTGTTTGGTTCCTATTCCAATGTTATGTCTTATGTTGGAAATGGTTCCTTTACACATTACATGAAATAATTGTTTCACTTTAAACCTGAACGGTTTGGCAAATGTTATTGAAGTGGCATCACATTCATCAGACAATCATTTTTTATCTTATTTTTAAGACTGTCCCAAACATCATTAGTCCTGAGTATGACCCTCTGTCTGCAAATAAATCTTGGGAACTTCATTATTCACGGTTTTCTATTCATTGGCCGTTGCTTCTCGGTAGTTCTAAATAACTGTAAATGATTCTAATATGTATATTGGCAATTAACATATAGTTAATAGTTCCGAGCGTATTTTTTCCTTCGTTAACACTGTACAAATAGTCAAAGATATATTACTAACGGATTTCATATCAGTATTTATAAAATAGCTTTTTGAAGGTTCGTTATTTACCTTAGCCTTTTTTGCTGTAAATGTTGTCTATATACACAAAAGCATAATATCGAAGAAAAAGTTTACTCTCCTTAATTGGGACGAATTCTAGTTTACTTTTTGATTGTTTTCCATCCAACCTATCATCCATTTCTGTTCTGACATTCGTTTACAGCTAGATCGACAGGAAACTTTCCACGCTAAAGTTTTGTTGTGGTATCATTAACAGCGCGTGTGATGCTCGTTAGTACGTGTGAAACTCGAATAGTCGTGAAAAGTTTGAATTTTCCAAGAAAACAGGCTTGGAGGGTTGCTCCTTTCAAATGGAATGCATATGCAATGGATGAGTGTTTTCTTGGAGTGATTTCGGTTTGTTGTAACGAGAGCTTGTTTGTTGCCTTACCTGCTGAAGGAAAGACGATTTCGTGTATTTTTGCAAAGTGTTAATGATGCCACCTTTAGTAGATTCTCGACAAGCTTTATTATGACGGGTTAAAACTTTTCTCGTTATATTTTTGTACTAACTGTTTCATAATTGACCTTCAGCAGTTAAAATAACACAATTCTTAGAACTGACGACAGTTAGTTCACATGAGGACGATTGAGGTGTTAGTTGGATGTACACCATGCCTTGTAGCTACCTTCAACCTTAATCATTGTGTGACAATTGACTTGTTGCAAAACTATAAACGTCGATGCCATATTCGTTAAATATTTTAGCTTCCTTGAGAACTGGTGTATATAGATACTGTTAAAAGCTGAAATTTAACGTATGACAGCGTTGTGGCCAACGAAAGTAAAAATTTATGAAGACTACAATTTGCTTTACATTCCTGCTTCCAACCAAACCATTAGGAAACCGGAAGTACACGTGGAACTGAGAGACGACAAGCAGGTCCTACAATTCCATCAAGACGTTACAAGAGCTCATATGTACATATACCTATATATTCTCAGAAGACAGGCTTCATTCATAAGTTATATTTTATACAGGTGCCCATATACACTTAGCATGTTCCAGACGACATTTCACGTTTCCGGATGGACAACTAGGAGAAAAGACCCAAGTGAAAAGAAATGGCAGCTTCACTCAAGTCATTTGAACTCTCGACATGAAATCCACTCTCTGCTTTCTTTTCTTAACATTTCTCTTGTTGTGCTTCTCCATCTGACTCCACACTTGCACTCTCATAAGAAGGGGGAAAGAAGGGTTAAATGTTGAGCCAGTTTAAGCCCAAGGTATTAAGAAAAGCAAAATTCGTTGATTCCATTCCATCTTGTAAAGAGGAAGTGGGAGACATTTGAACGATCCTCCGTAATTCCAAAGAATAGTTAGCAAAAAACTTAAAGTAGTACTAGTAGCTGAGACTGGTTGACGACAACGACAACGAACGCTCCATAGACTGGAGTCAGGAAGAAAAGGGCCACAGATGACTTGTTTCTTTTCCGTTTTGTTAAGATACACACTGCATGCATTCATACGATTTCAAAACATGGGAAAGACATCGGGTGGAGAATGAAACATGAAACATCGGAACTGCATCAGCATCCAAAGCAGCATGATTATTGCCTTCAAGGAGCAGTTTAGGTTTGTGTTGTTGGATTCTGTTTAGTCCTTCTAAGTATTTCGGTGTCATGACTTTTGTTCGACTTTCTCTCTCTCTCCCTCATTTTGCTCACTATTAGGAAAACTTATTGTAGCTACAACTACTACTTGGTTGTTCAAAAAAGTCACTCGGTTTCGTCTTGATGATGCTGCGCTGCTGAGAAAGATTCAAGTAGGACAAATATTGTTTCTTTGTGATATGTGTTGTTTGATGCCCTCTGATACTTTTGCGACTTCAATCTTGGGACACAATCATGAATGTGACGGTGGAGTGGTAGTGGTGACTTTGGCTTCCCGGAAGGCTTTCCTCCAGTTTACCTTTCTTTAGTACCTAGGCTCATATAAGTATATCAAGTCATCAGTATTTTTTTCTCACAACACTCTTATGCTATCACGTTACAGCATCACTACTTTTACTTTCCACCAAGAAGTAACAAAAACAAGCCAAAAACCAATTCATCTAACAATAGCGAAAGTATAAAGTATTATTAGTTTGAATAAATGAGGTAGGATCATATACACATTTTATGTAGTTTGTTCTCAAGCATTACTTTGGACTTTTGTAAGGAAGACTCGTTGGTTCGGACGGGCTGAAACGTGCCGTTTCATTTATTTTGTTAATAACAACTGAAGCCGAATAAGAAAAGGAAGAAAGTGTGAGATCAATTTCGTGCCAAATGAAAGTTTGACTTGGCTTTTACTTTTGGAGGAAACCAGGAAAGGGTGTTATTGTTATTAAAGTATACTTGCTTGGTCGCTAGTTTCTATACATTTTACCACCTAGTTTACAACTAAATATGTATATGTACCATGTATATATGGTGGAATTACGCACACACGCTCATAAAAGTATGTGTGCACGACATGCAATATATAGCAAGCCTAGCTCACGTTTTCAACTCACAGATATATACATATTAACTTATCCTATTGCCATTTACTGCTGTGACTGAGCAACTTTCTTATTTCTCCAGATCAAATGAAATGATGCATAAGTAGTGTTGGAGTATTATGTAAACCTATACTTATAACATTCTACCTCCCACAACATTTCCTGCATCTCTTACCATTAAAGGTAAATCATGCATGTAGCTAAGCGAGTGAGATGTGTTCGAAGGGGACTCTTACATATATATATTGGTACTGACTTTCATTTGGCATTCCGAAAATTTGTTTGCTACTCAATACATTTTTCTGTTTATAAAACGACATCAACACAAATACATATACGTAATGAGGAGCGACTTGTTTGTTTTCTTGAAATGAAATCCAAAAAGCATCGCATCGCAATTACTTTGAAAGATAAGATAGCAGAGCAGACTGTATGGTATGCATATATCTATCTGACTCGTTAAAGTCACACAATTCGAGGCTTAAGTGGTTGTTTGTTTGAGTGTAATGTAATGTACATAATGTAATGCAATGTCAGAGACGTTTTAAAACTTGTCTTTCTTTCCTCGTTTTTCTCCTTGCTTTCATCTTGTTTAATATCATCCACTAACGCAAAAGATCCAGTCGATGGATCAGCAAAGGGAAAGTCTATGGTGTGGAGATGTTGTCTAGTAGCTAAGATAATGTTGCTATTACCACGTATAAGCAGACATGATCATGGGCCATTGGAGTTGGATAGGATCATTGCATTAACTACAAATGCGTAAATTATGTGCATTACAGGGTATATAAATAGAACATAATATCCACCAGTCAAACTAGTTCTCGTCTGGTTGGTTAGTAAAAGTGTGTACCAACACCAACTAGCATGACGTGGCATTTGAACTATTTTCTTGGACTTTCTTTACTTTCTCTAAAGTGTTGCATTTATATATGAACTGAAGATTTTTGGAATGTTTGAACTAAGCAATATTCTGAAATGAGGAACAAGCTGTATGAGAAAGGAAGCAATATAAGTTTATTGATTACATAATATACCCTAATACTCCTTTTTGTTTGCTGGGATTTTGTGTTTGAATACTTAATATGGAGTTGGATTACAATAGAAAACGCAGTTTTTACAGGAACATCAAATATCAGCCCTACTATACTTTACAAAGAAATGAAACCATAATGTCATTTGATTATTGCTGTATGGTGAGTTCCAGTTGCCCAACTTCCTGCTGAATACATACATAATAATGGTTTGAGGTGCCATTATTATAACCTCATACCGCAGAATTTTCATTGATATTTCTCACACAGTGGTGGGAGCTTAGTTTGTGTGGGTTTAGCTGCTGTTGGAAGATATACATTCACTACTACCTGTTTATGCTTTTTCTGTCTCAACAAGCACCTCTTTACTACTCTACTCACTCATTGTTGAGAATAACTTGAACTGGACTTATTTTGAATTTGAATGCGAACATAGTTTTTAACCTCTTTTCTTGTGCCTCCACATTGTAATATCCTTTTGTACGAACAAAATACAGACTTTTACCGAAAGGAAATTTTCCGGGGTTAGATTACATATTGGAGAGGAAATACAAATTGGCAGCAACATACATTACTCCAACATGTACATATTGCTTGCTTAATAGTGAGTAAGGATGAATGAGTGTTTTTCGGCGTAGCTCTGGCATGTTATTTCCTAAAGGTAAAGAATTCTTTATTGTGGTATCATATTTTTCTTGGCCTTTGTGCGTTTCCCCCACGAAAAGAAAAATGTGTTTTGATGTATCAGTATGCATGTTTTAGGAACATGTCATACGTTTCCCTTTGTTTGTGTGTGTGCCATGTGTACTCTTCTTGTTGTGTTTCAAAAACGTCTGCGGCTCCAGGTTGAAAACGTGTGCATGCTCAGGCTTATTTTGTGCTTCCTATTGTTTGAAAATGTCTATATGGGTTACCCACTACGGGCAGACTATTATGATGGAAAACGCTGTATATATTATTAGCATACAAATACAAAGAATTTGTGTACCTGGTATGAAACGAAGCAAAAGGAAAACCCCGTGGAGAAAGTTAAGTATGGTGTGTTGGTCTCTAATGGCTTCTTTTCTTCCTTTTCTAGGATGAAGAGCTGAAACATACACCTGCAGCTGGGATCATTATGAGTAACCAAAGCTTGGTCTTGCAAGGAATCAATCGAAAGGCCGGCGGAAACTACACTTGTGTTGCAACCAATGTGGAAGGTGCCAGCCGAAGCAATGCACTTCACCTCAGCGTAATGTGTAAGTTAATTTGAGAATTTTTAAAATTGCCAGTAAACCTTTAAAATTAATTAACGTAATAGTAATGTAATAGTGTGCAAAACATTACATAGTTTAATAACTTCATACCGGAAATGCTTATGTGTGAAGGAGTGCGACTTCATCGATATCTGATGATAAGCAAAGCCCAAGCTACAAATGATGATAAGTGGGAACACTAAAGGGAAAATTTCCGTGTCGACAAAATTCTAATCCAATTTAATTTGATTCCTCCCTCCCACCTATCCATTGACATGACGTCGTCGTCAGTAGAGTTATTTGTGAGTTGGGCGTAACCACTTAATCTGGCTCATTGACAAGGAGAGCCAGAAAAAGTATCATTTCTTGCCCTTCACCCTCTCAAGGCGATTACACTTTTTTTGCAGCATCACTCACACTCCTACCCAGGAAAAGATCTATTTTTTGAAAAAAAATGTACTTAAATAATAATATTATGTGGTACTAATATTATTACAAAGAAATATAGATTTATTCTTATGATTCCTCATAAAACAAAACCTTAGCCTGTGGTCTATCCTGATCGTGTGGAAAGTTGTGGCAGGATTGGAAAAAAACTTGCGTTGCATGCTCATATTAGTTTCACGAATTACAGACTTGAGACAGAGCTTTATTCGTTTATCAAAAACACTCTTATGGTTTGTTTCCCTGAAGCTAATAAAAAACTCTTTTTGTACAAATGTTGAATCCGGAGATTCAGTGTCTTTCAAAAGTACGTTTGCTAAAGGTACACACACACACCATCCTTGGGAAAGCTAACTTGGATAATGTGTTGGAAAGTTACACTACGTATATCCCACCTATATGCATATACTCATATGCACACACGCAACCCAAAAGTGGGTATCCTTAACCCTTGCTACTAATAACAATATAAAGGAAAATATAGCAACTATCATATCATCCAGATCAAAGTGAAAGAGGCAACGGCAGCTGAGCAAGCAAAGGAAAAGAAAAAAGACCTTTCCCCCAGTTTTTTCTCTCTCTCTGGGTCCTTTTCCTTTTTCTGGCTCATTTTTACTTATCGCCTTGCCTCATAAATCTAATCTACTTCACCAGCCTGGTGGAAAAAGAGTAAGTGTTCCGTATACTCCATATTACTTTACACCTTAGTGGAACTCAAAAAAGCACGGAATGCATTCACACTCGACATATATATATACTTATAGACATTGATAGCCATATCCTTTTCTACTGGCTGCGTGCACAAGACAAATAAATTTTGAAATTGTATAAAAGCCACTTCACGCATGCATACATACATTCCTCTAGCATGTTATTCGACCATGTTTTATCGCTATATATCATGTGATTCCCTTGTCTTATGTGTAGTATAGAGATATTTGTACTTACCACTAGTAAAAGTATAATTATATCTAATTCTTGTTGCCAACTTCTGAAACTTGCAGTTAGTAAAGAGCAGTCTCTTGATTTCATCCGTATAATTTTACGTTGTTCATCTGCTTTAATGAGGTAAATGCCTCTGCGGCAAGAGTATATGTATTTGTAATTTGTAGAAGTGCTGATAAATACTAAATACCGTGGTCGACGAGAAAAGGAAATCAGGGCAATAGGTTAGACTTGTTCTCCATCCGAGTTCACTATCACTAGCTCTACTTCATGAAATGAAAATGGAATGAGATTCTACTATCTATGTCTCCATTTTATCGTCGAAGGCGAAAATGCGTCTCTGAAGATTCTAAAAGTACAATGATATAACGCACTAAAAACAAGGTTAAAAGTTATTACAATACTGCAATATTTTAAACTATTGTATAACAAAGTAGCAGCAAAGCAACCATGTTTACAGGTTTCAACATTTTTTTGAAATGCGATTTCCGCTGCACTTCAAATGATTCTTTTGATCAACAAAAATTTTCTTCGCCTTCGATTCTTAAATAGAAAACTTCTCTTTCAACCAATTCAACCAAGCAAAAATCATAATGCCAACGAAAACAACCTTTTATTCCTTGAAAGTTTATCTAAAACTTGCAAAAGCCCACTTTTAGTTGACGCTCGTACAAACTTCAAATAAATTGGGATCCCATATACTGTACTTACAGTGATGCATCTCATAAACTACTTTCTAGATTGTACTCCCTTTGCAAAATAAGACAGCATCGTGCAATATAATATCTACTGTTTACTGGTGTGGTTCGTAAGCAAATAGTAAAGTCACTTTCCCTCCAAGCTGGCTTTTTAGTTTTGTGTAAAACGAAGAAAGTTTTCGGAAACTGGTTAAAAGAGCAATGTTATTGTACTAGTGCAAAAACGTAAACTAAAGGGTACGGGGTCCTAAGGCCGTTACTTGGAAGGAAGGAAGCAGCTCAAGGATCCTTAATGATATATGTCGTGGCACATGGTGCGTGTACTTACTTATATATATGAAAACGAAACTAGTTTTTAAATGTTCTACTTCCTCATATGTGTTGTGTGATGTACACGCAGGGCCAATGCATCACTTCCAACTCCAACCTTAATATATTTCTCACTTCCTTCATATAATGTAAAACTCAGTAGTTACTACTTCTAGAGGGGAGTGCGTCACCATTGTCAGCAGTAATCGCTGTTTCGGTATTACTTTAAAACTTTGTTCTTTCCTTTTTACTCCATTATGAACAGAGAGAGAGAGTGTGTGTGTGTGTGTCTTTCTTCTTCATTTCAAACTTTTCTCAATTCTTCCTCCATATTTAGTTTCACTGCAGCTTGTTGTTGTTGTTGTTGTGTTGCCACTGCAAAAGAAAAAGTTTGAGCACGAACGGAGAGAAGATGGATATATTTATTTGTATGAAAAACTTGCAAATCTCCATCCCATTATTGTCTGACTCTTCCACTACATCATGGATGCTCATATCGTACGTCATTATGCCAGATGAACGTTATTATTAGTAGTGGCTGTATTATTTGCTCAAAAGTTAGTTGAGTGACGAGACTCCTCTAAAAGAAAACTATCCAACGGATTGTGTAGAATATTATAGTATACGAATGTCGACCACGAATTCAAGAAATCTTAGTTGTGTCTTTTGCTGTGTAAAATATTGTCAAATTCAAGCACTCTACAATTTTGCAAGCCTTGAACAAACTATCATAATAGTATCATCAACCAATGAAACCGAGCCTCAAACCCATACATATAACCCGATGTCTGGCTGGGTTACGAACTATTGGTTTCCCAAAGTTAATTTTCCTGAAGACAGAAATTGCAATGCTAATAGGAATTCACGGATGAAATAATGACCCAGCGACGAAAAACAAAGAGATGAATATAATGTGTACTTTAAACTACTACTTATACATACATATATAGTATGGAAATGAGCGAAGGATTTGGCAGTATTATAATATGGTGCTGTAACAACTTTCAAAATATGCAAAACTCAAGTTACATGCATATTATCCTTCTGAAGAGCGACTCAAAGGGCTGTTATTTTTCAGTCGGGCAGGAGTCAGACACATTATACTATACTGCTTGTAGACATGAGGAGTTGATGTAAACATTGTTATTCCTTTTTTATATTCATAGCCCACAATCCACTAGCTAGTTCTTGGTACAAGGGTCGTTAAGAAAATGAGGTTGATATAAATAAATGTATCCTTGATTACAGGATAAAGGAGCCGTAAGCATGTATTTATGTTTATGATGATGTGATGTGA
Organism: Orchesella cincta; assembly: GCA_001718145.1. Classification (NCBI taxonomy): domain Eukaryota; kingdom Metazoa; phylum Arthropoda; class Collembola; order Entomobryomorpha; family Orchesellidae; genus Orchesella; species Orchesella cincta. The sequence continues at coordinate 84,977 of LJIJ01000421.1, forward strand.
CTCGTGCAAAAGGGGTATTTTTCCCCTTCCTTTCTTCATCCTTGGTTCAGCTGTACATTTTCTGTTCCTTTCAAAACTCTGGAAAATAGAGAGGCAAACGGCGTGCTTAAATTACATAGCCGTTTCGTATGTACATTTAATAGTACTTTCTCTTTTTGTGTGTATATTGGAGACGAGCATGGGTCATTTGCATTCTCTCGTGTTATGTCGTATCTCGGAATCAAAACCGTCCTTTTAGTATGAAAATTTTACCAGCTTTCAACGAAAAATAGATTGCTTATGCGGTAAAATTATTGAATGGATAGATTTGACAGCAGAGTAATCCATATAAATTAACTAGAGATCATCTCAAATACAATGATGGTCTATTTGATATTTGAAAGGAATGAAGGTAGTTAATACTGACGATGATGACTAGAATATAACGTGTATTATTCTTAAAATACGAACAATCAGTTTTGTGAAGAAAAAAAGGACATGTTATAGTTTATATGATTTTGGTAGCAATTCATATTACTGCTATAAAATTGTAATTGATGCACAAAAACAAATAATTTTATGCAACTTGTGTGCATACAGCCTCAAACTGGTTTGGGCTAATATTTTTATTTCATATTTTTACACTTGAAACGTACGCGTACGTACGTTGTACCCTTTGGTTATATGCAAATGTAAACAGAATGCTGACTCCTGACTGGCTTACCCAAGTTTACCATCTGGTTTATATACGTACACACACTTTACATGTAATGTTCCATCGTAATGGAGAAAGTGTCAACAAAACTTTGTTTACTGTTTCATGTACACAAAAAAAACTCACGATACTGTCATGTACTTTCGCATGTGTCATATTGTGTGTCTCGTTTTTTCATGAACCCCCGAAGTACCCACATTTTATGTAAATGATTCCGTCAAGGGAATTTCCTGTCATACTTTACTCTATTCAAATTTTCTCTCTCATCGTATTCTCCAGTAGCCTCTTACTTGAAAGTGGGTGTACACTTTTGCACAACCATATTCGTTCCAAAATATTTATGAGACTATTTGCAAGACATTGCTATATCTATGATAATGTCCACTGACATTTTCTCTCAATTTGCACACACGAAACGGTGGACAGCCACCATTATAATGTAGTTAAAAGAAATGCAGCATAAAAATGGGTTGTTATTTTTTATATTTTAAGGGTGAAAGTAGGTCTTGTCTTGGTTTATGTTGCGAATGTTGTAAACAACCCTTTTTGACAAGCACAGCACATGTACTTTGGAAAAGGAAACAGTTTGTTGTTAGCTGTCCAACCCGTTTTAAGTATGTAGTGCCTTGGGTTTTTCGAATTTATAGACTTTGGTAACTGCAATACACATATATGATTGTGTAAGAAAGTGTTGGCAGTAAGTGATCCCATTTCCCCTTGTGAACAAAGTCCTATTTCCTCGGGCTAGTTGACTGTCTGAGAACTTCACTCACCAGCTATAACCAGTTCTAGTAATACACAACGGAAAAGTTCATGGCGTATTTAGGATAACGTAGAGTACATACGACCAGCTTCCGGTTTGATGTGCCGACGTTATGTTCGACCATTTACAATTGACTGTTTAAAAATGTGATACACTAAAAATTGAAGAGAGACTAGTTCTTAGATATTACCTCCAAAAGGTCAATTCATGTGAAAAATGTCCTCCTGCTTATGACATACTTGATCATAAAATCCATTTTCTCCTTTAACATGAGTTGTGTATAATGTTCACTCCCTTTGTATTTCAGATGCTCCTGTTTGTCTCACGGAAAATGGGGTGACTGTTGGGGCGGCGAAAGGTGAAAATGTTGCACTTCGCTGTGCTGTGGCTGCTTACCCGACAGCTATAAGGTTCGACTGGGAATTTCATGGGACTGGAGACAGTGTTGATGTTGTCGCGTATGGGAAAATGCAGTCTCATGGGAATGTCTCAAGATTCTTCTACACCCCACAAACTGACTCTGACTTTGGAACTTTTCTTTGTTGGGCTTCAAACGATATTGGACGACAAGTACAACCATGTGTCTTTCACGTCGTTGCCGCAGGTGAGTTAACCAGCTACTTACTGTTGTATATGATATCTGCTAGATCAATCTATTTAACTATTTACAAACCCATCGTTTCCTAATATCACACAACACAACCTCAATTCTGGAATCCTGCAGTTTACTGCAGTTTGAAATACATGTATATAATATCTGATGACTAATGAGGTATTACGTTTTACTTTATGGCATACAATCTCAAGAAAGGCTATGCCTTTTCTTAATGAAAAAAAAAAACTAAAACTTGAATGCATTTCATAGCAGTATCACACCCCAATTTCAGAAACAAATTATATTGTCCCAATCGTCTTGACGTAGCTTTATCATCATTAATTTTTGGATAGTGATCCCGATAGGGTCAGATGCAAAAGTAATTTTTAAGGGACAGGTTATGATCACGTCTCCTTTATGGGCTTTGAAGTTAAAGCAATACAAAGCTAAGATTTGAAATTGATTAAAGTACAATTCAATCAGATCATTTCATCAATTATGCCCCTGTGCAGAAACAAGCTATATGCAATTGGCGGGCATAATGTGCAACGAGTTGTCATATTCAGTACAATGAACTGGTGATATTTCTTTTAGTAAGAAGAAAGAGCGAGACAAAATTATTAAGATGCAACCAGAATTTATTTCAAACGATGATTTCTAAAACTAATAATTAAATTTGAATACATTGTGTATTGTAATGTAACTGATCAACGGATGTTAGTGTGATCATAATCCGCAAACATAGTAGGACTGGTCCGGTAAGATTATTGAATTATAGAAGGCCCCCTAAGGCTCCTCCCTCGCCTCCCATACCGGGAACCATACCTTCGACCTTGTTGATAGCACCGACCGCCGTTCCGGCGACTGAACCAACAATGCCTCCAAGTAAACCACGTCCTTCGGCATCGTCACCGTCATCCGAGGCTTTTGCCGTTGGCGATCCCTAAATTAGGTTTCAAGCGTTAGTTAGCTCTGAATTGGATTAAACAAATCATAGATTATTTAAGTATAAAATTCAACTTACAAAAGCGATGGAAATAATTCCAAAAAGAACAACTGCAAGACTGAACACCTTCATTTTTCGAATTTCTTCAACGACTGCTTTCCAAGAACAATTGGTTTCTGTTTGGCAAGGTTCGCAAGACTTCTGTGAATTTGGAAAATGTTGAACCTCCTTAAATCCAAAATTTTTTGCAATTATTGGACGTAATGTTCATTTTCAGACACATGCCACTAACATTAAAACCAATATTAATGTTGCCGATTAAACAGAGTAGACTAATTAGTAATTATTATGCAATTTCTCCGACTTGCATAAAAATGCATCTGGTATTACATCAGGCTATGCACCAATATGTACTCAGACAAATGATGTAAATGGTCAATTTGAAGGTTAAACTTTGTCGAATACGCTGCACGTGTAAGTTATTAACACTAAGACACTACTTTTCTTAGCGCGTGACAATTAAGGTCGTTCGACTTAACTATCGCATTTCTATGTTTTGAACAACGTCTCCAATTGTACTTCAATATTAAGCATTTCATGGCATTGATATGAGATGGCTGCATTCGCGGTGGAGGAGCTAAATCTTAGATTATTAACCTTTCTGCATTGTTTTAATGGCCACAAGAGTTTAAAAATATCTTTGGTAAAAATTGATTCTTCACAATGATAACATGTATAAATTTTAACGCTTTGCACTGCCACACGCAGCGTATAGACAGACAAAGGTTTAATTAACTATGAGTTTTTAATAAGTGCAAAATTATAACTTTCGATTGCATAATTAATGTCATTTGTCTTGTGTATGCAGATGTGTAACCTGATTAATGATTAAATACCAGCATCGTACAAGTCGTTTTATCCCAAACCGAACAACAAATTCTGTCCTTTTACTCGAAAAAGATCAATTTAATTTTTAAAGAAGTTCATAAAATTTAGTAATCTTGGATGTTTTGATGCAATATAAAGAACCAAACTAAATTGGAATCCCTAAACTACGATTTTCAGCCTTTGGATTATGCTATTTGTTTTACAAAATACTTAACATTTCACATTGAAGAGAAAGCTTTAATGTAATTAGGTTGTAGGTGGTTTGAATAATCAATGTGCTTCGAAATTGAACTTGCTCAGTGCATCATTCTGCATAAATAGTTATCAGTAATAGTAATGCATGATTTCTTCAGCGGATTCGAGCCATAATTTATGAGCGTCAAAATAGATATGTCATCTCGTTTTATACGTAACAAACTTATTCAGATACAACCAGAATTTATTTTCAACCATAATTTATAAAACCAACAATTAATTTGAATTTGAGTAAATGTGTCGTAAGAGGTAACTGATCAACGGATGTAATTATGATGATCCACACATATAGTAGCGCTGGCAGGAAGATGGGGTGAATTATTCCTTAGCTTCTTCTTCATCTTCCGCAGCACCCTTCTTGGTTGCTCCCGCCTTATCCTTCTTTGCACCCCCTGGTAGCATATCTTCAACTTTGTTGATAGCTCCGACGGCCATGTTGGCGAATTTACCAACAATATCCCCAACTAAGCCTCTTCCTTGGAGGTTTTCCGGTTCCCCGCTCGTCTCATCTTCTGGAGCACCCTAGATGATATTTCAAACATCAGTTAGTTCTAAATAGGAATAAACCCAGCATGTATTATCAAAGTGGAAAATTCAACTTACAGCGGCGATGTAAAGTATTCCAAAGAGGATAACTGCAAGACTGAAAACCTTCATGATTAAAATTTCGCCTACGCCTGCGTTATACTTTTCAAGAACAATTTGGTATTTGTTCGACTTTAGGTTTGGAAGGCTTCTGTGGATTTGGAGAATTTTGAGCCTCCTTAAATCCAAAGAAACGTAATTATTTGACGTAATGTGCATTTTTAGATGCCTCTTAATTGACACTCACATTAAAACTAATGTTGTCAATTAAGCAGGATAGATTAATTAGTAATTGTGATGCAATGATGAATTTTTATGTACATTAAATTGGAATGGATGAGTACATACATGTGGCTCCTATAAGAAGTGTTAGCCTACCTAAGTAATATAAAATTTATCGGCGACTTTTGCATTATTTCCCTTTTTAAAGCTAATTTATGAATGCTATTGAATTTTAAACAGATTCGGAACTTTGGCATACATAAATCTAGAAGCGCCCATTTGATTAGTCTAAACGTACATTTCATACCAAACGGTCCCCTTTTAACCAAGATAGAAAATACCTTTAAGATAACCGTTGTGAGCTTTTATGGCCTACTGAATTTCTAATGTGATATAAATGGGGTAGTTCTTAAACCTACTTATGAACTTTCAAAGTTTCAATTGAAAGTCAATATTACTCGAAAACTAAAACGTTTAAATTTGAAGTACAATGCAAATCAGATTGATCATTTAGACTACTTCAGCGTAAATTGTACATGCGTCCGGAGGGTCCAATGAGCAACGAATTATCAAATGCAGAACCATGACCTATTTTTTAGGACGAAGAAAAAACGAGACATACCGATTAGGTAGCAAATACGATATTAACGATACAACCAGCATAAATATTTTCAACCATAATTTATAAAACCGAACAATCTAACATTTTTAGAATACGATAATAGTGTCGATCAGACAATAACTGAGTAAGAGCTGGCAGCAATGATCAGAGAGTTAACTTTTCTACTAATAGGCGTCTCTTCATCTCGCCGGCATCTCCCTTCCTCACCATCCCTTCTTGGCTTGCTCCCTGCTTATCCTTCTTTCCCCCTCACCAATACGAATAAATACATTGATATAGTGAATAAGCTCCAACCGGCACTGTTGGCGAATTTCACCAACATACCGCCAACTAAAGCACCCCCACTCATCTCGGCAGTCTTCAGTCTCCATCAGCTTTAGCCGTGGTCGATACGCCTAATGAGGTTCTTCAAACATGTGTTTAGTATACAATAGTTAATGAATATCTAAAATAGACAAATTCCAAAATTATGCATCTGGCGACTGTATCCCAAGAGAATAAATGCAAAAGACTGAAAACCTTCATGGATTAGAAATCTCTCAGCGTACGCCTGCTTCTGAAAGTTATATTTCAAAGAACAACTTTGGGTCTTCTGTTACCGACTTTAGGTGTTGGAAGCGCTATCTGTGGATTTAGCGGAATTATCGACGCCTCCGGTTGAAATCCAAAAAAAATCGCAATTATTGTAGTATCAATTCAGTCTATCCAGGTGCATTTAATTGGCACTCCACCATTAAACTAATGATGTCAATTAGCGGCCCTGGATCCGGCTATTGGTAAATTAATCCGATGAAACGTATAATATATATATGTAAATATAAATGGGAATAAAAGGATGTGTGGCCTAAAAAAAAACCGAAACCAAAATTCGAAGCATAAGACCATTAAACCTATTAACATACCGAGGTTTTCGTGGGTTTTGGCATTATTCCTATCATCTAAAGATAATTATAGATAGAGGTTATTGAGTTTAAATGGATTCGAGAAATTGTCATGCATAAGTCTAGTAACGTAGGAAGTATGTGCACATTCAGATGAGTAAAACGTCTAGAATGAATATTTGAAATATGATGTAAGTGGAGTAGTTATGATCTTAGACCATCTTATGTGCTTTGAAAGTCAGCACTGCATGAAAACTAAACGGTTTGAATTTGAAGTGCAATGCATATCAGATCTTTTATTTAAACGATTTCACATTGTACATGTACAGCGAGTTATCATTTAAGTATCATGACCTTGTGTTATTTTAAGTTCAAGGAAAGAGTGAGACAAAATGATTAAGATACAATCTGAATTTATTTTCAACCATGATTCCTCTAACTAACAATAAATTTTGAATGCATAAAAGTATTGTGATGTAACTGATTAATGGATGTTAGTCTGATTATAATCCGCAAGTATAGTTGGGCTGGTAGGAAGGTTGTATGAATTACATGATGCCTCCTAAAGTCCTAAATTGGGAACAATATCTTCAGAGTGTTGATAGTGATAACTGCGGTCCGGCGATTTTGCCTAAGATTGCCGGCAAACCCTACTTCTTCGGATAATATACATCTCCATCCGAGTCAGCTTTTGCCGTTGGTCGGTCCAAATAGGTTTCAAACTAGAATATATAATTGAAGCATTAAACAAACATTCGGGCTATTATTAAGTATATAATTAAACTTACAAAGGCGATGGAAATTATTCCAAAAAGAACTACAAGACTGAAAACCTTCATTTTTCTCGTCAAGGCCTGCTTTCTAGTGATGTTCAAGTACAATAATTTATGTTTGACTTGACAAGGTTAGGAAACTTCTGTGAATTTTGTAAATGTTGAACCCCATTAAATCTATAATTACTTGATATAATGTGCATTGAAGGATGAAATTTCATCGAGCATTACCGTTAACACCAATGCTACCAATTAAATAGGGAAGACTAATTAATAGTAATTTAGTATTCACTTTGTCCGATCCGATTGGATCTGGTATAGCACCATGTTATGTACCCCCAGACAAATGTGTAAATGTACGATCTGAAGGTTATACATGTAACTTAATTAACATCGTCACTAGATTTCTAAGCGTATAGCAATGCAATTCGTTCAAATCAATTTTGTACCATATCCTCAATTGCAGATCAATAATCTTTTTTTGCATTTCAACTATGAAGGAAACTTGGACTTTGACTACCTCTGAAAGGTGGTTTGTACGTAGTATGTAGAATATTATGTTACATTTTTGCATCAGATCAAATCAATCTCTGACATCACATGTTGTACGAATTTAATGCAAAAGTTTGACTCTGGATGATGCATGCTTTCATTTACGTCGAATGAGCGTTTTGATAAAATTCAAGGCTGAACTGCAATTTCACTTCTTCCATTCCCAAGTTTTGACGTTACTCAAGATGTGTATGCAAATATTGCAGTACAACATGGCTACAGTAGTACAGTTTATAGAGTAGTGGAATTATTACAAGAAATTTGCTTATTTCAACATTTTTACAATGTGACTTGCTGCTTTGAGTATTACGCAATAATATAATACTTATAATTCCCCTTTCGTACATGCAGGTAAAATGTATTTCTCTCATGCCATCACTAATAATGTAAGGTACAAATATAGGAGAGTGGAAGCAACCTCGATCATGTTTGAAGGTCGCTCGCGTCGCACTTTAAAATGACAGCCGATCCTGACAATTAAACAAAGACCCAGCTTTGTGGGGAGTTGATTCTCGCCTCGCATCCACGTATGTATGTAAGCTTAGCCTTTCTCTCATGTTCATATTCGCATTGTCCTTTCAACGGGAAAGCTAGCGAACAAACCACGTAAATTAATTAGCTTATTTTGCATAAAGGATGGATGAGTAACATTTAACATGTCTATGCCACTTCTCTTTCTCTCCCTCTCATGTCACGTTTGTATTTGCTGCGTAGTTTATCTAATGGCGGGCCTGGTCTGCACTAATGCATCCTGCGAAAAGCAAACCTACATTCTACATAAGTACATTCCAGGCTTAATGCTTTTGGAGTACACACATTCGCTGTGAATGGTTCAAATAAATTGAATTCACGGAAAACAGGAAGTAAAAGTGTTTTTGAAGCAGCTAATTTGCTACAGGGGTTATACAAGATTTATTTATGAAATGTGGTGGCTACCATCGCTCACTTTACATATCCATTCTGATTGTTTAAACATTACATATAAAACGTCTGCAAAAGCCGATGAATACGACTTGCTCATTACTACACTTTTGATTTGTCCACCAACCGAAAAACTCTTGTTTGTACAAAACAATGTAAGCATATCTGAATAAGTGCTTTGAGTATAACAGGTAAAATCAGCGATGAAGAAAATTGAAACTTGGACCTACATATTACGTGTTTTTCATTAGGATTGAGATAATATATAATGCCAATGGCAGGCAAAATTTATATTGTCATTAAAAATTGAAATATTTAGAACATTTTATTTCGCTAGTATAATTAGCCATCGGAAATTTACGAGAAGATTTGGTCAGTAATGCAATTCGATTTTGAATAGAAATGATGACTGTTCCGTAATTTAGGGAGTAGAATTTGAAACGGCTACGGCTAAGTCACAATTAGGGATGATACTAAAAAACCATCAAAAACCCTTACCTTCAACTTTTTGTTTCCTATTTCTAGCACTTCTCGTGAATCTATACTAATGCTTGGAAGCTCTCTCAGCCCACACTCACAAACAGTGAAAATAGTTACGACCATTTCAAATTGTTCAAACTACCGCTTTCAATGAAGTTTTTTTTAGAAAATAGAAATGACAAGCTATAAAGTTAGCTTTACACTTGACACGATGAGAAGCGACATTTTATTTCATTAATTTTGCAAGGTCAATTTTTGCGTTTTCTCCTTCACGAAATAATTACCTTCAAAGTGTTGCTTTCATTTTGTAAGCATGTGTTCGTCGTCTATGTGCTGAATATCTCTATTAGGTAAGAGTAATGATTAACGCAAGAAGATTTGGTGGAGTCGTACAGTCGCGGCCGATAGCGTGGTGATCTGTCGAGATAAACGGAGGATAAGCTTTTCGAAGCCGATTAGGTGACTTTTATGTTATATGTAAAATGCTCTGCTCATTGCAGATAGAGCCAAGTAGCGTGAATAGAACCAAGAGGTGTCCAAAAAGCGGAGGCTAAGGGTCGTAGATGGGGGTTATCGTGGGGGTCGCAGGGGAGACGGACTGTAATACAAGAGTGGACGTGAAAGGCGCCAACCTGAATTGAATAAGCGACACATAAGCTTTATGATACATGATTCGAAAGGTATTGCTCTACTGATGATGAATATGCATCGCAACATTCAAATCAGCAAACTTCCGGACAGGGTCAAGAGGTCACGGATTAATGTTTCAAATGACATTATGCTTATGATATAGTCATTAGAAAAGTATGTGGCTAGTGCGATGATGAATACTGCATTGCAAGTCTCAAATCAGATGGTTTAGAACAGGGTCAAAGTCAGGATTAATGTTCCAAATGACATATAGCATTGATAATGCTGCTCGAAAGGTATTGCTGTGCTGATGATGAATAATGCCTGGCAAATTGAAGTTAGAACTTTTGAACGAGGGTCGAAAGGTCATACTTCATATGACACTTAGGGTGTGATATACTCATCGTTCGAAGCTGTTCACTGAGGATTTCACTTATGACCACGTTTTTAAGCCGCAAATTACATCCGCTAAAGGTAACATCGCTAATCTCGGATTGTCGGGTTATTATTTTCCAAAATTACGTTGTTTTTTGTAGTTTCAGCTCATCGTGATCATTAATATTGCAAATTTAGGAACTTCACCTCAGAACACGACCTTAACGTATAGTTAAACTCAGAAGTAAAGGGAGTATTGAGGGATTTAATAATCAAAGCAAGCAAATTATTTGAGTCGCAATAAGGTAACGTGTACTGCTGAGTCGGCAGTGAACAGCTAAACATATTCGCGCAGAGACTAAATAGTAATGGTATGGGCGGGGAGTGTCAACAAACAACTAAACCAAAGTTTTGCTGCAGGTGACATATATCCGATTGGCCCGAAAAGGTTCGAATAAGGATAAATAATCCCAGTAGCTTGTTGGGGTTGCAGAAATGTTTTCGACCGCGGTTCAGCATAAGATGATATTTCCTGTGTAGAGATATATATGTTCGCTTTGTAGCAGATACATGATAGGATTTTAGAAACCAGATGCATCGAATAACTTCGCTGGCGATTTATGTGTCACAGGGAGTGATATTTTATTCATGAAAAATATCATGAGAGGAAGTTATGCAGTCGTATTGATAGTGCTAATACTTGGTCTACATGCATAATATTTTAATGTGTGTGGTATATAATGAAATATATTATACCCGTTCAATATCATTGCATCACAACGAACGTATCCCGTGGGTTGACAGGAGTCTGACATACATAAAAACGGGAGACGGCTAATTTACTTTTATGACAGCATTTCATAGTTCCAAGTTGTGTTATTACCAGACACATACTTTAAACCTTTACGTACGATTTTGCTTAACAAAAGTATATATATATATATGCGCTATATTATTATTAAGTATATAAATATGTGTCATGATATCAGACATAGATTCATCTAAAGACGGGTATGATATAACATAACTATAATATGACACGTCTCATATTAAGGTCATTCTAAAGCCTATTACTACTTTAGTTTAGGTAGTTGCCTTCAAGCTTTCCAAGTAAATGGGAAGTGATACGTGTGGGGTTGTACAATTTTAATTTAAACTCTTACCCTTGACAGCTTAGATTGGGATCAGGTGTGTCCGCGAAAAACGAAGTATGTAGTCATTCTTTTTATGTATTTTGACCTACAAATATGATAAAGCTGGAGTACTTAAATATACTAATGTAAGATAATACCAATAAAATTTTGAAATGAACTTCGGAGGGTACATGTCATATAGCTATTTTAGCCTACAAAAATTGAGGTTTGTATTCAGAAGCAAATGCCATTTCCATATTTTAGTTGCATGTATGAGTATACGTAGCTGCTAACATTTTATAAATTGAAGCTTATTGCAGTTTAAATGTATAAAGATTAATTACTTCGCACTATATTATTTTGATTGCGCAAGGTTATACAACGTGTTGCAATGTTCGATGTTTCAATATATAGTTTAAATGCAAGTTACTTAAAATGTATGTGCGTATGCTCAATGTGTGTACTCACTTAAATTAAAATCAAGAAAACTCCTAGACTTCTTTCTAGCCTTGAAAGTTGTCATTATGTTAAACGTTTACGTTTGGCGAGATTAGATTGGTCCCAATGCGTGCTAAACTTGTAATTAGTGAAATATGCATTGTGTATCATAAACCGTATGCTAAGTTTAAACTTGCACACGTAAACAACGCGTTGACTCCCCGGAGACCTTTGTTGACATACACACTTGTAAACTTTCTCTCGGCTTATACATTTTAGTTCAGCCTAATCCCAAGATTATGAGAATTCTTAGTGACCCCCTTAAGTGGCCAGTTTTATGGCTGGCATATCAAATAAAACACTAAACTACTGAAATGAAGTTTGCTAATTGACTGGCTTATGTTTGTTCCCCTCCACGTCGACGGCTTAAAATATGGAGCAACTTGGGTATGGATAAGCATACTACTTTATCACTGCAAATTTAATACACCCTCTCCAGGCATCATTCTGAATGTATTCATAAATAAGAGCGTCTTGACTTGGTTTGTTTCATCATTGTTGTTGCGTAAACTTATGTAATAACAACCAAAAGTTCTAAAGTGAAGCGTGTGTTAGTAACTAAAATGCAATCCGGACAGAAAAGAGCACATGGCATGGCACATCCCATTATATACCCTCACCATTTATGGGCACATGCAATGCATGAAAAATGAAAACACACGTATGCAAATGAGGGAGAAAACTATTTGTAAAATATAAGCAAAGAAATTTGAACTGTGTGGCGTGGTGAACTTTGTTGCTGGAAGCATTTGAATTGAATGTGTACCGTAATGTATCTTAAAACTACACATGTCCGCCCACAACGAATATAAATCCATTTAGCTTTGCTTTCACTCAAGTCAGTTCCTTTCATTCCGTCTGCTGTGTGGTTTAGTTGTTGACTGAGTGACTGACTGAGACTGCGAGGAATATTAATTTCGCTTCGTGTCGTGGTGAATGCAGATACATCTTATAATATGTAGCATAATATAGGACTTCTATCACTCTACTCATTCCCTTTATCATGAGAGAATTATTAAGTTGTACATTCATTATATAGTAAAAATGTATGGAAAAAATAAGTACCTTGCTAGTTGAAGACGAAATCATGATGACATTTGGTTGTACACACCAAAAAGCTCAGACATGGTGAATGGAAGGAAAGTAAAGGTTTGACTGACTGACGACTGACTCGCGACGGGAGAAAATGGAAATCCATGAGGCAGCAACAGCAGCTTCTCATTTGGATTTAAAGCGTAGTTCCTAATATCCATCTCATAACGTAATATGTAAAGAAATAAGCCAAATGCAATTTTTAAGGTTTCACTTTTCCATAAGCTTAAAAACATATTACAATAATATTCTTAGCATCTCCTATGGACTACTACTCATGATTACATTTACAAGGAGAAAGTGTACTTTCACAATCTTTTCAAAAAAAGAAAGACTGCAAAGCAAATTCCATCGTGTCATGTTTATGAATATGTGCAGCAGCCAGATAGTGTAAAAAGTTACTTTCCCAGCATGAGAAATGCATCGAAACACTACTATTCTTGTGTGCATAATAATATATGTACTTATATGTTGATTCTCATGAAATCACATTTATTTTCTACTGCATAGGCATTCATGTCATACGTTACTTTTATGCAATATCAGCACCATTACTTATGCACAAGGGATTTTGCGATTTTTTGTTGAAATGGGGAGTAGACATAATATATATTTGGGTTCTGTGCCCAAAAGAACATTATTGTTGTATGTTCATCATCATGAGCAAGTACACAAGCTACAAAAATGAAATCATAAATGTAAGAAGAACGAAAGAAATATTCAGTCAAACTATTTTTGACTAGCATGATCACACAATATACTGTTTCATTCAGTAAAGATGTATGGTAAAAGTACTAGGACGTATATTTATGGACTTATATAGGTGCTTGGAGAAAATGGAGAATCATAATGACAACATGTATATTTTAGTTTATATGTAGTGCTCTGAGTATGCATTATTTAAAGAGAGGCATAAATAAACATAGAATGTCCATATGGTTGTGAAAGCTCATGGAAGCAATAACGCTCTAAGGGAGATTGATATTGATTTAGCTGTTGATTTGAGCTGAAAGGTTGTTGAAGCGGAAAGGATTTGTTTTGAGTTCTATCCTGTGTTTTTGTAATCAGATATTCTCTGGTTTGAGACAGAGCAAAATCCTTTTCCCTATACGTTTATTGCATGAATACCAATATCAGCAACGCGCCACACACCAGCAGCACCCAACCTATATAGTGTGTAATAGAGATTTAGTATGCATTCGGATCTTTTCATGCCAAATGAAAGACGTGTTGTGCATATATTGCTTTTTTGTGTCTGTGAGAGGATGAGCAAGGTATGGTGTGTAATAGGTAATCTAATCTAATGAAAATGTGGTAAGACACAGCAGAACAATAGTCGCACTTTCATACCACACCAAGCCACCATTACCAACCCACTGGTTGGGAAAGCCTCAAAAATTTCATTTTGAGAAACGTGATTTTCCCATATTACATAATATCCTCTAGTCATTCCCCTTGTCCAATCTTCTCGTCTTTTTATCCGTAAAGATAGTGTGGCTCCAGTTTACATTAAATTGTAATCAATTTCTTTTTGTAAACAGTGAAACCGCTTCCGCTCGAGAATTGCACGGTGGTCAATCAAACTGCTACGTTCATTGATGTGCAGTGTAGCTCGCACCGAGAGCCACCGCCAATTCCTGATCAACCTCTGTTTCGAATCATGAACGGGGATGGGAATGGGAATGGAAACAGTGGTGACCCGTCTCAAGCCTACCACCATGATCCAGCCCAGTACGGAATATTTCCAGAGTATTACGTCATGGAAGTTTGGGACTTGAAAAATCGCTCTATTCGGAGGAACCTCAGTGCTGAAGCTCCCGCATTTAAGCTCATAGGACTGGTACCAGGCTCTTGGCTCCGATTGGTTTTGTATGCTGCCAACTCTCATGGAAAGTCTGAGCCACATATTATTGAAGCGGTTATTGCCGGAGATGCGGAGAAACACACTTTGGGTAAGTCAAAGAAAAATTGCTGATTTTTTTCTGGATGGAGGAAAAACAAAAGACTCTGATGGAAATGTATTTTGTATATCGTTACGTCTTTTGATATTTTTACTACCATGCGTATTTCATTCATATTTATAGGAAAAATTGAACAGCAAGAGGGCTTATGTACGATATCTATAAATGTGTCATGATTAGTACATCCATACTTTGTATGTATAAGAGACAAATGCTTGAAAAAAGTTCCATTGATATATGAAATGCATATTATGTCAATATGAAATGTAAAGTCTCATCGCCAAATCCAAAGTAGGCAGCGTCTAAAGAATGTGATGTGCGACTGAGCTAGAGTTGCTTGCCCTTTTTGTTCGGTCATTATGAAACAAACGGAAAACGTTTCCACATTCTTAAACGTCAGCTTAGACTAGAATAGAATGTGCCATAAGTTTCGACCCTGTTGTTCTAAACTATTAAAGTCGCAGTATTATAATTTCTCAAGATATATCAATAGAGAGATTGTGCCCTTTTAGGCCAAGGCATGTATCACAGTCATAAAATATGCAAAACTTTTACTTTACATTACGAAAAACAATATTTTTGGCAAAATTACAAGCGTATGGTTTCTAAAGAACTGTTTAAATCTGGGTTCAGAGCTTTCTGCTTCAAGGAAATGAATGAATAATATCATTTTATTCATCTACAGTAAGTACCTACTGAGTTTACTTATTGTATAAACTGATTTAGATTTTTATAGTCTTTCGTCGTATTTCTTCATATCCCATGAGAAGAAGCAGAGCTATTAAGATTCAACTTGCGGGGCGGGATTCGGGTATATTTTATTGTAAAATCTTCCACATTTCTATTCCAAATTTGGAGAAAGTTCTTGTCTCGTACAGATCGCAAACCAATGATGATTTTTGTACAGAAAACCTTAAATAACTTTAATACATGATGAAGATATTATGAGTGCAATTTTAATATATTTTATATTCGAAACAAGTATAATTTTAACTTTGATACACACCAAAAACTAGGCTTGCCTGGTACGATACTGTGATTTTTGTTTTGCTGGGGTAAAGTGAAACTCGTGTTCTTACGATTCAATGTCGTAAAATTAGTACCTGAAAATGTCTAAGGTTTGCTTCAGATCCAAAATGTACCACATTATGGTACTTAGTATAGATCTATTACATTTTTTAATGGATATAAAATGTTGTTCACGAAATACTTTTGTAATGGTTGTACGTGGTATACAGTATGTAAATTCTAGGAAAATATGTACATCTTCGTAATTCGTTTACCAAAGGTTTCTGTTTATAACAGTTTGTATTCCGATGGTAAAGCAGACAAATTAAGTCTTTACATAAAATTTTGTTCAAATGAATAAGTGCAATTTGCCGCTAAATTGATTGTTGTACTCTTGGAAGGGGATTATTATAATAATACAGCAGCAGCTTTGACATATTATACGGAGTACGGGGTAAGTATGTAATACAAAATAGTTGAATAGTGCTCCAGTCTGCCTCAGCAGTTAAATCTTCTTCTTCTCTCCCATCTACTTCTTCTGCTTTGGGAGGAATTCTAAAGCGTTTATGGTTTATTCATTTCAATGAAATGTTAATTTGGTTACTTTACATTAAGCACACTTTATAGGCGTGGTCGCTATCTGGCACTCTCTGCAGCATCCCTCTATTATATTGAAATATAAAAAGTATTTCGTTATTAACGTCGACGGTTGGTGGTGGTGGTTGGTGGTAGTTTCTTTGTTAGAAATCTCTTCAATCCTCTTTTCTTACTACTATACACGCTCTTGGTTTTGGCTTGGCTTGGCATCTTCCCTTTTTCTTCCGACTTCCTACTTATTGCATTGATGTATAAAAAGAACATAATACCGAAAGAAAAAGCGACAACAACTTTTCCTTTCCAAAAGTACATATGACAATGCACGGATTCAACATAATGTGTGCAACGGGGAGAAATACGTACGTTCATATACTTTTTCTGTATACATATATGCACTGACGGTGAGAGATCGAGTTTCGTCTTTTGGTCCTTCGTTTTAGCATTGCTCTGCCTCTGACTTCTATTTTATGAGTCTATTCTTGGCTCCAGCTTCTGCTACTTTTACCACCACCAACCACTATACTACTCACTTGCTTCTTTGTGCGAACACACACGGGTCTTTAAGCTCACATTCAGGAGAGGAAATAAATGGAATTAGGAAGCTCAAATTTATGGAGGAATGGTTCAGGCGTGCATACTCGATTTTTTTCTAACAGAGGAAAATACAAAGACGTATATAGTAATACAGCACTTAGCCTATCGTGATATGGTATGAGAGGAAAAAAAGTGAGAATAAGTAAATGAATATGAAGGAAATGGTGTCAAAAAGTATGAAATAAGTCGAGACATAAACCTAAATCTTGGTTCTCATTGGTGTGCCAATAAAAAGACTGCACGCGTTTGTGAAGTAAAGAACTGAAGGAATGTAGTGAAAGGTGAAGCTATGAAGTCAAACGTATGTTTACGTACATTTAATTCATTCATATGTAGAACTGTTATCTTTTGCTGCATATTTTCTTTTGTGAGGTATGCATGCATACGGTGCACATCCCCCATTCATTATGAGTTGAAAAGGGGAGACATACATATTCAGAATGAAGCAAGATATAAAAAAGCTTACACGTATATATTCATGTTACATTAGGAAAAGAAGATGATCTTTTTATGACTGAATGATGGCGAAAAGCAAAAAATTGATGTATGATACAGAAATATAAAAAGATTTGATGAAGCTCTTGTGAGTCGAGACCTCACACACGATTAAGTCTTCAGCTGACAATATGTGGTATGTGCTTGCTTGCTCATATAAGTTCACTATAAAAACGGTCGCTTTAAAACAAAGAATATAAAAGAGAAAGGGCAAGCGCAACGGTTGCAAAGCTAGTAATGTAGTAGTTGGGCACGATGTAAAGTAAGAGGGAGAACGTCTTTATTCATTAAGAAAAAATTCTGAAAGATATAAATTTTCTAGTAAAAAAGACATTTTCACCACGACCCCTGTACAATATGACTACACAACCAACCACTGCCGGTTCTGACTTAGTGCATAATGCATGGCAATACTTTTTTTATTATCATCTTTCTTTACATGTAAATATAAGCACGCATGGTGGGGCATGGTGATGTATGCATCAGCCTTGTTTTTAAAAGTAACTTTTTTACTTGATAAGAAGAAACAGTCGTGTTTTCGTCCTTTACTTGCTCCCCCGTGTTTTCATGCTTTACTACAAAACACACTCGCTCGGTTATTTTTCTCAATTCACAAAAAAGAATTCCTTCCATTTTATGGCAAGTTAAAAGGAAACGTTCTGTGAGAATAGTAAAAAAATATTAGATGAATAAAAGAGAAAAATCTTTCTGTTAAAAGGTGGGATTCAACTAATACTCTTTGCTGGTGGTATAGCTAGCACGACTGGTAGTGGTGGCGAAAACAAGAAAGTATCTTCCTGCTCGTAAAACTACTTATTACCCAAATATTAACATGCAAATTTCAATATTAGGAGCATCTGTGCCTTTCGTCATGCCCCTCCATTATTATTTTTGGATCCAATTTTCTGGCAGCCAACATGAAATACTTTTTTTTTTGTGTCGCAAGACAAGAAAAACTGTACCATGAGATGATGGTCCCACCACTGCATAAACTCCAGATACCTTCGACCAACCAGCTCGTTTTTTGTCTTGTGTTTTCTCCCCTCTTCTACTTGATGAGGAAATATCTAGAACAAAACCACCTTCGCAGTAGTAGTAATCATGGGGTTTTCCTCGCGAACCAATTTACCAACCGCAAAAGCAAAGTGTATTATTAGTACCAAGCTGCAATATGGTGAGACTACAAAATGAGTTGAGTAAGCGAGAGGAAATAAATTGAAAATTTCCATTTTTTCCTTTGTCTCACATGATATTCATGTTATTTTCCAAACAATTATTATTATAATCAAAAAAACTTTCTTAAACTTCTGCTGGCACTCTACCCATCTTTTCAATACTCGCTACCAAGTCGTGTGAAGGGTAGCTCCACAATTGAAATTACTTCAGTTTTCTTACCGGCGTCTTTAGTAAAAACAAAACTTGTCATCAAACAGGGGAACAAAACTACCTGGCTGCATCTGTACGGTTATCAGCGGGATGAGGAAGAAACGAATGAAAGTGAAACTATTATTCAAACCCGTGCACTAGTGCAGTTTCCTCGAAACTTAAGAGAAAGTAAATTTATCGTGTCCAAAAACACATCTGGACATTTTGTCGCCTTTTGCTTTTCTTCATCTCGGTATTCGTCCTCGTGCTGCGCTTATCAGGTTGATGTTGCTGATAGACTTTCATATCCAGAATAAACATAAATTCTACGCATA
Source organism: Orchesella cincta (assembly GCA_001718145.1). NCBI lineage: Eukaryota > Metazoa > Arthropoda > Collembola > Entomobryomorpha > Orchesellidae > Orchesella > Orchesella cincta. The sequence goes on from LJIJ01000421.1 coordinate 104,237, forward strand.
GTACACACGTTTTACATCATTTAGCATTGCATCATCATCATTCAATGAGTCGTACTATTACTATGTTTCTCGCTGTCGCCTGTCTGTTCCTCTAGATTACTATTTTGCTTTGTCTCTACACACATTATCCTGGCTTGACACCACCAAAATGAGAGAAGCAAAAACAACAAGAGTTCTAGGCAAAATGTGCGCTGGATTATAGTCACCTAGAGTCTGGAGGCAGGCTAGAATTTCTCACTTTAAAACGCAGTTTCTAAATATCTTTGCTCGTGCATATTACGCTGTTCGCCACACTCTGTCCTCGTCTGTCCATTTTCATTCCTGGGTTGTCGCCCTTGTCTGTCCCACTGTTAATTCTTATGTATGGACACGGAGGATGACAACGACGTCGACTCTTCCACCACTTTTCATCATCCATTTGCGAGGAATGAGCTTATATAAATGTTTGGTACATTCGCAAAGCTAGCCAAAAAAAAATAAAGCAAACGAAGCTGTTTTGCCAACTGCATATATTTGAAAGAGCCAATGTGAATATAGCATCCGTTGCCCATGTTTTCCCTAAAACAAAGTTGATGAAAGTGTTGAGGTGGTCGTACTTAGGTACGAAGCTGCATCATCACCATCAGCATCATCCTGCATTCTGCTACAAGCAATAGTGCAATGAGATTACATGAGAAGCAACTGCCGCTCTGCTTATAAGTTTGCATATGCATGGAATACAACTACTTACTTACAGCATAAGCGGAAACCAGGGTAAAAACTCTCTTCTTGTAAGAAAATTAATGTTCCCATTCAATGAATAATTACTTCCATGTTAGACTCCAGTGAAATTTACCTTCTTTTATTATTTTAGCTTTTCCCTCTATTAACTCCGAGAAAGTAGATACGGAAGGAAGAGAGAAAGTGAGTATATGTATTCGTGGATATGGTTTATGGCTGCTTTGTGTTGTTTCTCTAGTTTAATATTTACTTTCATCTCTTTTTTTCTCCCTCTCCCACCAGTCCTCAGCTGTCGGACCCATTTACTGTTTTTTTCATTATGACCATATTTTTTGCATATTACTTTACTCCAATGACTAGCGCCTTGCTCAACTTTCTCCACACGACCAGCAGTACTTACACAACTGGCGAACATAAGTACATACACACGTTGTAGTTTCTCCACTGCACTGCATCATCGTCATCTTTAGTTGGGTTCATGCACACATATGTATATACATGCACAGTTTCTCTCGCACACGAAGAGGGAGCAGAAGGATGAAAAGCAATAATAAACTTGATATTTCTTGCTGGCTTGCTATTGCTCCTGACTGCTGATCTTGATGTTACTTTCACCATGCCAAAACGTATGTATGTGCATTACGCTACACCTCTTGTTGACTATCTGTCTGGGGTAGTTACCAACTGGAAATGAGAAATTCCCCGTGGGATTAAAATGTGCAATAAGCCTCACTCACAGATAGAAGAAAGAGAGAGTAATATGGGCTTGCTTCGTGTTTTAGTAAGCTGATATAAGACCTCTTACTTGATCTTTTAGTGTGCGTGCATGAAAGTGATGTGATGTGTTTAGTTTTCTGCAGACGTTCCTTCTTCCACTCCACCACTGCTTCTTCTTCAGTTTTAGGAGTATGTGTATTTGCTGTGCCGTCGTTCTTCTGATGGATATTAAACAAGGTTCCCATTGCTATATTGCTTGAGAATTCTTGAATGCGTTTATGAGAATTGCGTAACGACACTGCGATCCCATCATCATCATATTCTTTAACAGGCATTACTATGCATGTACTTATATATGCCCGGTCATGGTATAGTATTTCATGCCCAACTTGTTTTTATTTATGCATAAAACCTCGAAGAGTAATGAGCCTTTGGCTGTGTGTGGTGCAATAATGGACGTGGTCTGGTCTGTGGCAGTATAATAACCACTGCACGGAGCAAACACACTATGTGTACATAATATTAAGTATTAGACAGTTCCTATTCTCTTTGGATTATCCCTCCGGATTGTATGAAATACTTGGTTTTACGCTAACATCACGTATCTTCCATTGTCCCCTTCATATTAAATATGAGTTGCATTACATTGCGTGGAGTGAAAAATTCTGTTGTTTGTCTTCATTTTAGAGAAAGTAGTAATATACAAGCAGAATATTATGAGATTTTATCAAAATTACTAATCAAAATTTGTCGAATCTTAAAACAAGTCGTAACTCTTCTGCTGTATAAGAGTAGCATTGGTGTATTGGAACAGTACTAAATAGTTATATACACTAATATATATGCTGTAGTGCGACGAAACCAGTTAGTAACATAATTATTATTATTATCATCACCATATTTTTCAACGGTCGTTTACCTCTTGTTTAAAGCGTAAAATTTTTACGGCCTATTTTGCAACAACAACAACAATATTACAGCAGCCAGCAGCAGTACATACTTTAACTGTTTAGATGTTCCTCGGAGGCTTGCCCTACCAAATTACTGCAATGTAAACCAAAGTAAAGATAACTCATAAAAGTTAAGCCAAAGAACAGAAGCCATATTAGTTTACTTTACTATTCCAACATGGATAAGTTATTCCTAGAATCATAATGTTTTTGTTGCTCATATGCTGCTGTTCATTTCAGTTTCTTGAGTGGTTTGTTGATTACTTGTGGTAGTTTTATGAAACATTATTCAGAAGCATACGAGTTGCACTGTGAACTCTGAGCTGTGGATATGATGGCTAGGGTGGTAGTGTGGTGGTATAATAAGTAATTCGTAATAAATTAAATCTTCCCTTTTATCTTAATCTAACATAACATGACTACGTTTTTTTTCTTTCCCATCTTTCTCCTTTGAAGATAAGCTTCTAGTTTTTACCTTTTGTGTGCTAACTGAAGCAACGGAGTAATAAAACCTTCAAAGCCATAAGATGTGAAATAATATCATCATGAAATAAGTTGGGATATGATAAGATATTATGATATGATGAGCATATTGTTATTATTGTGCACTGAGCAAATACGTGTAAGAAAGCTACGCAACGGTGGTACGGTGATTTGTTCGTCTAGAAACCCCTTTTGTTCATTTTCCCTCATTTGTACAGAGCAGCAAAGAGTGTACACGTATACTGAGATTATACGTAACATTATTATTACTCATTATTTATGTTGATATGATTTGGTATTTGGAACTCATGGGCTTTTCCCGAGCTCTCATATATTTTATTTCCCCTGGATAGGGAGAGCATATGATGATGATGATGATTTCACCCTTTAAGCCCCTCACGCCGAAAAACATGTGGCCCACCATACAAACACAACCTCAATAAGTTATATGCAAGCATTTGCAACACAAAAGGAAAATGTACATAATAGAATTAATGTGAGGAGAATACAGAAGGATAATAATATTTTTCATGACGGGATTGCATTGTATGATGTGTGATGCGATGCAAGGAAAGAGTGAGAGCAAGTTTATGATGCCACTGATGATGATGCAACGGCCCATTATCGATATTATTTGGGAGGAGGGAGAAAATGAAAGGAACTAATGTAGAAAGTGAGTACAACCAGCACAACACACTATCAATCTGGAGTAGAGTGGGGAAGAATGAGCTTTATCGGGTTTATTCTACTGTTATTACTTCATATTCATGTGGATGTTGCAGATACTAATATTTGGAAACAAATGTTTGCTTGCATTGTGCATGCACTTTGAAGAAATTACTGTAGGATTTTGTCTTTCACCAACCTCATTTTTGGGCAATATCATTATTCCAAAGGGGTTTAGGGTAGGGGTTGATGCTGATATGATACACGCAAAACTGATCATGATGCGTGTGCTGTCTGCTTTTACGAAAATAGGTAATAATATAGTATTTTGCTCCGCAAGCTTGACGCGTAATCTCACACTTTTCCAGAGTACGATATACGTAAATCAGTAGTTGGTGAATTTTTCTGGGACTTTCTTTCGTAACGTAGATTTTGAACGTGCTTTCATATGCCGTAATAACATAATTTATCCCATGTACGTTATCGTTTATCCCCGGGGCTAACGTTAAGCTACACAATTAGGTGATGTTGGAAGTTGGAAATCCAAATATGTCGAGAAGTTAAATTAGTCTGATTCCGACGAATAGAACTTCATTAAATTTATAAATGTGCAGAATCTACACTGTAGATACCTTGAAAATGCCAGTAAGTCCACTTCAAGCATTAATTAGCACTCCACTCAAATTATGCATAAACAGTTGCACAAAAATTTTGTCTACATAATATTCGAATTATGTAGTCTGTGTATTAGCAAGCAATTTAAAATTTGGGAATTTAATTGGTTAAATGATGTTGAAATGTAGACAATAAAGTGTCACACACAACTCTTTCTAATAATTATCCTAAAATTGCCATTTATGACAATATAATTGCCCGTTGGGTGGTTGTTATTTTGTGCTTTTGTAACAAAGTACAACATTTTAGATTCCTATTATTGCTACTGTTATACTACACATGTGGCACATTTTACTCATTCTCAATTTCTCTAGTAATTGACGATTTTGTATACTAAAAATCAATTCTCATTTTCACCAACACCTGCGCGTTTCATAATAATGCTGTATTCTAGTATAATAAGTGGAGCAAATGTTGTTAGCTGTTGTTATTTTTGTCATTATTCATATTTACTTATGTGACTGTTGAAAATGAGTAGGTCCTCCGTATTTCAATTCAATGAAAATAATTTGAGGGCTACGCAATAATTTTGACTTCCTTCCAAATAAAATGAATGTGGTTACTACTTCTTGCGTATTACTGGGCCGCAAACTAATCATCAGTTACTCTTACAAGCTGTCAAAGTAAAGATTATTTTGGGCAACTATCAATATTATTCCCGTCTTTGAATGGATCAGTATAACGGCATTTCTCATGAAGTTGTATGAAATATATCTAGTGGAATCAGGTTTCACAAAGTATATACACTCTAGTCTATTCTACTCTAGAACCGTTTCTCAATGGATACAATTAATAGAAGCAAAATGTTTACCCAAGTCGCTGTAGGCCTTCGTAGGTAACTCCCATCAGCAGCAAAACAGCTTACCTAAGCAATGCAAATATGTACACTTTTACCACAACACTCCTTCGAGTACTTCACCCTTATCATTATGGCTATCTTAACAAATAATCCGCTATAAACCCAAAGTGATGCTTCATTCATGACATGACAGTCTTTTATTTTCGTCTTTTGCATACTGTACTCAAGCTTGAAAAGCAAAGTTTATTGTGTCGACCACCTGAATTATCTATTGAGAGATTTGGGAGTAAAAACGTCATCTTACTTAAGTATATGTATGTAATAAAATATTCCCCCAACCTACCGTCGAAAACATTATCTCTGTCATAGAGCTTCTACATATAAACAATCTGCGTTATATTTGAAGGCTTTCAACCATTTTTAGAGGTCTTAGTACGCACGGTCTACGCTTCTACATAAAATACATGCTGTATTATGCATCCAAGAACAAACAAAGTGCGGTTGGAAAGAACAATGTGTCAAGACCAGCTATTGCACTCCCCATTTTAGCTTCAGGACACGTTGGAATACGATGCAAACCTAAGATTAGGCACAACGGCAATTCATCAGCTCTCAACAAACGAATTGCAGTCCCTTGTGTGCGGAAGACTAAATGGATGCAACTAAACTATGTAAGATGCAGTAAAAGAACGACATACGATGCAGTTTTATTTAATACAGCATACAATAAAGGGATGATACTCGTAATGCAAGACGGAAAAGCATTATATTTACTTGAGCGTCGTCCGTTGCTACCCCCAGCAGGACTCATTAGTGGTTTGGCTAGTTGTTGTTGATGTAAGGTTTATAATCACTGATTTTCATTCAGTGTCTCAAACCAAAATCTGTAGACTTAAGGACGATGTGGCTTTGTTTAGAAAGGAAATCCCCAACTGCATGCATGCCTCTTTGTGAAAGCTTTCCCACACGCAATATTTTTGCTACCAGGAACGGAAACGATAGGAGCATTCTCATGGAGTGGGGACAAACATATAATTCACAACGAAGACAACAGATTTTGGCTCGTCTTATTCAAACCGTTTGTAAAGAAAAGACGAAGTGGGAATAGAAAAGGAATAAAGAAGAAAGCATAAAAGAGAAAGTGCACAGACACACAATGAGAACAAAGGAAACTTGAATGGAACAAGCGTAGTCGTTATTACTTGTTTGTATGATGCACGTGTGTGTGTGTACGTACACTACTCTATTACATGAAGATATTAAAAGTTTTGTATTCACAGTAAGAGAATGCATGAAATAATGAAAGCAACTATTTTCGTTTGCACCATGGCTGTGTTGGGAAATGGAAGAATTTTAAGAAACGCCATAAACTTGAACAATTCTCCACTTGGTAATAATGTCCTCTTACCTTTTCGTTTGATATCAACATTACTTCCATCTGAATTAAGAGGGTTATCCATCATACCTTTTCCGTATTGATTTTAACACTCATCATTTAATCCGATAGAATCAACTTTCTGTATAGATACGTAGTTCTAACTCCTCTTCTATTTAATCAACAAGAGGGAAGGGTTGAAATAAAATAAAATCTCCTCCTTCTTTCAAAAGCCCTCTTAATTAGTATCTAAAAATCAGAGGGTAGCAACTAACGAAATCAGTTGTTTTAATCCTCAAAATCGTGCGTAAAGCGATGAAAACTAGTTGGTGAATCTGAGCACACATTGGAAGAAAAAATGTAGTAGAGTGCTTTTTCCGGTTTCCTTTCTACCTTCTGGTAATGAGAGCTCTTGTTTTCCTGTTTGAGAAAGAAAAAAGAGGAACGAGGCAACAAGGGAGAAATCAGGACGCTTAATATGAGCAAATACATCAATGGCAAATATTTGTTGAGATCCTACTGATCTATTCGTAATCAGCTCAAACCAACCCAAGCTGGATTTTCCCCGGTCATCCTTCCATAGCTAGAAGGCTTCTATGGATTGCGGCTATTCAATCGAATTTTAAATCGTAATCCTTTACCTTCTAATTCCTTGAGGTCTGGCCTCCAGGATTCCGGAGAGAAAATGGCAAGATGCTTGCTCTGAACATGTCTGAGTGAATGATGTTACGGAATAACTAAGCATGAAGAGTTTCAGCTAAACCATAATCTTATTCTGTCTTATTTATTGGGTTTCGTTTTGGTCCCGATGACAAATGAAAGTTTAGTGAAAGAACGGCCCAAGATAGCCGACTACGTTGTCATTGCATCTTCCACTCAAGACAAGAAAGGTAGAAACCGTACGGTCTCTCAAAGTAATTGATTTTTTTACCCCAAAAAAATTTCAACCAACGGAACATGATAACCTACTACACACAGATACACCTGGATTACCAATAAGGAAGTTAGTGAAAAGGTGAAAGCAGCTATTTTCTGAAGCAAGGAGAAAAACTGAAATACGGAATTGGGGCTCACAATGATAGCACTAAACATTTTTATAGTGCTCTTGCTTTCCCCCTTCAAGAAAACATGTTTGCCTATTCTTCAGCGTGGCAACCTACCAAGCCAAACTAGTTTTTCTACTTTTCCAATGGTTCTGCCCTGTCTCCAGTATGTTTTTCATCTCCCGAAGAAGATAATAGATTGTTCTAAACCATTTTATGTCGAATACGTACTTAGCCTCATAAGATGCACATTTACTTCGACCTTAAGTATATGACGATAATGATGGTCTTAGAGGATAGTTTAAGGAATACGAAAGCGGTTACCTTTTCTTTCCCTCGTCTATTTAACTAAACTCGTGAAGAAAAGCAGGAAAGTTGATTCAAGTTGCCCTTTTCTTGTCAGCCCTTCAAAGAGGATGTTCTTCGAGTGTGTAGTTTTTAGGAAAGCAGGTTAGACGCTTCCTATTTGACGGCAGCTTTTTCTCCTTGTGCCTGACGTAAGACGAACGGTGAATGATTGCTCTTTACTGTTTACCACAGTCCCCTACGGTCATTGCTTCTCATTCTTTCCTAAAAGCCTACTGAAACTGGAAGTTGTTGAATACACATAGAAATAATACATGCTTATCGTGCATGGGAATGTGGGAAACGAACGAGTTTTTCTTGGAACAAGTACTTAAAAAGTAGTGGACGATATATCGAGCAAAATAGAATGTAAATTGTTGCCTTTACTGTCAGGAAATGTATTGAGGTCAGTAGTAATAGTGGAACGGGATATTTTTCTAAAGAATGACTTGCCGTTTTCCATGAATACAATAAGCAACGCGCCCCTCTATATTCTAAAAATTCACTTTGAATGACTGAAAATTGGTTATTTTTTTAGCTATGGCCAACGGATCAAAGGGTTTTCATGAATGGAATACATGTTTAAAAAAAAAACAAGTCAGGACTAGAATTCGCAAGTCTGTCAGATTATAATGCGTTTATTGCCAGTATTTGATTTTATATAGGTAGTAACTGTGCATAATGACTTTTGTTATCATGGTCTGGTACAAAACATGGTGTGGCAATATCGATTAACAAGTGTGGGAACTGGGAATGATTGCTTGATTGCAAAACTGAAAATGAGCAGAGTCGTGTTGTAGTAGTATCACAAAGAAATGCAGAGCATAAAGCAACACCATAGAAAGAAGAAATGAGATATGGAACTGCTCTTTAATAACTCGACTAAGCTTTGATCACTCTTTTTCCTCATTTGGTTCATTTTCGATAATAATGTCATAAAAAAGATGGTACGGATGGAGTCAGTTTACGAGCTTTCTCTCACCACGCCACACACACACACCATTGCAATGCATTCGAAACAAGTTGGGGTATTTTCATTACGTGTGGTGTAGACAAGAGAAAAGCACATAAAACCAGTAAACAGGCATTAGTTTCATGGAACGGAGCATATAATGTTTGCCATCATAGTTAGTAAAGATATGGCAGTGGCACACATTGGGTGCATTGAACGCATTTTTGATGATAATGCTGTTCCTATTCGATATTTGTGTATGTGTGGATATAATGTGAATTAATGACATGGAGCAAAATCTCACACGTCTAATTCTTGATACCTTTTTTAATTGGAATAGGAGCGAGAAAGGGCAAGATCGAACTATTTCCATTGGTCGCAATGGGAATTGGCTTAGCATTTATTGGAACTTTACTCGTTCTCTTTGTGGCCATGCTATTTCGCTCACGTTTCTCTGGAGCTAGTCATCGGGGATCAGGTCCGACGGGAAATTCTCATTGTGAGAAGCCAAATTCGATGATGCTCACTTCTGGCATCACTGCCACTAACAACACCACTACATCCGCCACTGGTAACAACACGTCAACGACCAATAACTCTTCCCGAATGGTTGGTGGCTATCGACCTATTCCACAGTCAAAGAACGAAGCAGATGCCAACCCTGATATTATCCCTGATGCCAATAATTTCTCAACAGGTAAGCACTACCCTTTAGCAAGATTCTTGACTTAACAAGCCTCTCGTGTGGGGAAACATGGCATAGTCCACACCAGCACTTACGTTGCAGTCTCACAATCAGATAATGATGATAATGTTACGCTAAACTGCATGAAATGATACTCCTTTAAAAATGTTCTCCGAGCGGAAATCTCAAAGTTAATTTAGGTCAATGGGCTCTTGGCTCGCTTGTACAGTTTTTTTGTGCAAAACAGCGACTTTTTTAAAAGGAAAATGTGGTGTGCATTGGCGGACCATGTCTTTGAAGCAGGATTTTGTCTACGTGGCCAAGTAATTTCTAGATCGATATCTTCGACACTGAAAAAAAAGTCTAATGCAGACCCAATTTTAGCACGAACGAATGATCCATTTTGAAGCATATTATCTAGCAATTTATTTAGAACGTGTTATATGCAGAAAAGCAGTTATTTTGCTTATCAATGGCATATTAATCCAGTTAATACCACACTAATACTTGTTTTTCAGATTACAAAGACGAGCTGAAAAGAAATCTGACTCGGAAAGGTCTCTACATCCCAACTGCTACATCAGATGGTGATGTCCAAGAGAATGGGGGCAATCAAAATCACGCCAATTCATTCCGGAGCCATGTGAATAGCACATTACCTCGTCCACACCACAATAGTGGAGGTGGTGGTGGGGGAAGCATCATGAATGGAAATGGGACTTACAATAATTCCACTAGTAATAGCCATCACCCCTATTCCAATCAGTTCAACCAGCCAAATCATAACCCATATCAGACACTTCAATATCATCGCTCTCCACCTCCAGTCCCTCCTCCAGTACATCCTCGTCATCCAGGAGCAGATTTTTCCAATGAGTTTATTGGGCCTGTTCATCATCATCACCATCCTAATCAACATCCTCAACATCCAAGTAATGACTTTAATACGGTGTACATTAGGGATAAGCTTTTACTCGATAGTGATATTCCTGAAAGTTGTGTTTGAGCTTGTTAAGTGCAAACAAAATGAAATATACTTTATCCTTACTTACTTAAAATGTATGTCTCGTCAAAAAATAACGGGTGAAATTCAACTCGGGTATTGTGCAAGAGAAAGCATAACATGATAATATGATATAATTTTTCCCGACAACTCATGTATTATTCATAGAGAGATTCATAACATAACACAATACTTATACATACCTACCGATGAGGACTAATGAGTTGTAGTAGCATGTATAATATCCGTATCTATATGTAGGGGATTATAAATTATTATTATAATTGACCATTTAATGTTTATAAGCCTATAGCTATGCACAAATTACATAGCTTTATTTGTTGCACATGAGGATGAGGTACTTTAAGTAGGATCATGTCTAACCCAAAATAATATATTGTGTACAGATTACAAAATTGGATCTGACAAAGTATTATTACCTGTTTGCAGACACATACCAAAACTACTTATTATAATATGGAAATTTAGACATGGGGAAACAACTACAATCATCGGATTTGATCCATTGTGTTTATCCTAAGCCTGTACGTATTGTGGTTGCTGACCTACATTATAAAAAACGGCATTGTTGGTACAATGATACAGTGAAACTATTGAGATATTGAATCAACTTCACTTCTTTGTTTCAATATAAACAACCTAATAATTTCAGTACCCATCAAAGGGTCAGTTGTCCTATGAATTTGAGAATACTTTCCTAATATAATACCAACATAAAGGCACCAAATGAGATCTATATCCTATGGCTCTCTAATGAACTTTTAATTTTGACACATTTTGTTTTCACGATTTAATGTAAAATACGTAGGAAAGAGTTACGTAAGAGTTATAAGAAAAATTTCACTACAAGTTTAGGCGCGATAAGTATACGTATCATTCCAGAGAAAGTTGCCAATAAACTTTAAACACAAGCGAAACGAGACAAAAGATTTTTTCTTTGGAGAAATATGATAGAAAGTAATTTTGTGAAACGAACTAAAGATAACATGCCAAAACAAAAAGTTTGTAACGTGAAAGTAGTTAGACTATTAGAAAAAACAGTGTGTGATAAATGTCGTGTAATATGTACGTTTTAACCTAAATATGTTTTAGTTTTACAATCGACAAAACCGTTGTTTTTTTTAGCAAACTTCCATAATACGTAATGACTTGTATTTGTGGCATGATTTGTTTTACATTTTGTGTGTCTGGGTGAGCTATCTATTTAATGTAATATGACAAAAAAACGCGATATATTTGCTTGCTTTTTCTACCTTGTAATCATGTTGCATGGAAGAAACCACAGACAAATCAAGTAATGACATATTCGGATGATAAAAAATATCAGAATAAATTATATCATATTATAAAGCATCATCATGATAAATTGTAGTCTACCTGTAAAAATGACATCAAATTTATTTCTGAAATTGGAAAAATTCGCTAGTTTTATCATCATCCTACTAACTGAAAAAGACCGAGTTCAACCTGGCTAGAAAAGTCAGGCTGTTCCAATCAAAACAAGATATTAATTGGAGAAGCCACAGAAGCCAAGCACTCCTCACACAGCGTGGGCATCGAAACAGATAAGATTTCGCATGACTGGGTTGGGTAAGTCTGGTATCTGGTATCGGTATGATATTTTTGTAGGTCGACACTGGAAAAATGGAATCCATATAAAATAATAAATCCATTAGGAATGACAACTACTAAAAAAAAGTTTACTTTGGAAAGTATGCATCACAGAAACGCAAATTGTAACCTTGTCCAAGCCATCCATCACATTGTATGTAACTAGTAACCAGAACCTTGTTGCGTAAGCCTTGTTTTTCTACATTTTCTCATGATCCTTAACATTAACCCCGTTATTGCCATCGTGTATAAACGTTGCACACATTATTTTTCAACTTATTTTTATTAATATATTAACCTATCACATCACGTACATACCTACAATCATAATATGGATTACGAATACATCCAACCACGCAATCTGTGTACGATGTAATAACTTTATCAATCCATATTATGATTGTAGGTATGTACGTGATGTGATAGATTAATATATTAATAAAAATAAGTTGAAAAATAATGTGTGCAACGCTTTATACACGATGCGCAATAACGGGGTTAATGTTGAGGATCATGAGAAAATGTAGAAAAACAAGGCTTACGCAACAAGTTCTGGTTACTAGTTACATACAATGTGATGGATGGCTTGGACAAGGTTACAGTTTGCGTTTCTGTGATGCATACTTTCCAAAGTAAACTTTTTTTTAGTAGTTGTCATTCCTAATGGATTTATTATTTTATATGGATTCCATTTTTCCGGTGTCGACCTACACAAATATCATACCGATACCAGATACCAGACTTACCCAACCCAGTCATGCGAAATCTTATCTGTTTCGATGCCCACGCTGTGTGCAGGAGTGCTTGGTTCTGTGGCTTCTCCAATTAATATCTTGTTTGATTGCAACAGCCTGACTTTCTAGCCAGGTTGAACTTGGTCTTTTCAGTTAGTAGGATGATGATAAAACTAGCAATTTTTCCAATTTCAGAAATAAATTTGATGTCATTTTTACAGGTAGACTACAATTTATCATGATGATGCTTTATAATATGATATAATTTATTCTGATATTTTTTATCATCCGCAATATGTCATTACTTGACTTGTCTGTGGTTTCTTCCATGCAACATGATTACAAGGCTAGAAAAAGCAAGCAAATATATCGCGTTTTTTGTCATATTACATTAAATAGATAGCTCACCCAGACACACAAAATGTAAAACAAATCATGCCACAAATACAAATCATTACGTATTATGGCGAAGTTTGCTAAAAAAACAACGGCCTTGTTTGTCGATTGTAAAACTAAAACATATTTAGGTTAAAACGTACATATTACACGACATTTATCACACACTGTTTTTTCTAATAGTCTAACTACTTTCACGTTACAAACTTTGTTTTGGCATGTTATCTTTAGTTCGTTTCAAAAAATTACTTTCTATCATATTTCTCAAAGAAAAAATCTTTTGTCTCGTTTCGTTTGTGTTTATAGTTTATTGGCAACTTTCAAACATCTCTGAATGATACGTATACTTATCGCCCGCCTAAACTTGTAGTGAAATGTTTCTTATAACTCTGACTTACGTAATTCTTTCCTACGTATTATTTTACATTAAATTTGTGAAAACAAAATGTGTAAAAATTAAAAGTTCATTAGAGAGCCATAGGATATAGATCTCATTGGTGCCTTTATGTTGGTATTGTATCAGGAAAGTATTCTCAAATTCATAGGACAACTGACCTTTGATGAGTACTGAAATTATTAGGTTGTTTATATTGAAACAAAGAATGTGAAGTTGAGTCACTATCTCAATAGTTTCACTGTATCATTGTACGAACAATGCCGTTTTTTATAATGTAGCCCGTCAGCAACCACAATACGTACAGGCTTAGGATAAACACAATGCCGATCAAATCCTATGATTGTAGTTGTTTCCCCATGTCTAAATTTCCATATTAATAATAAGTAGTTTTGGTATGTGTCTGCAAACAGGTAATAATACTTTGTCAGATCCAATTTTTAATCTGTACACAATATATTATTTTGGGTTAGACATGATCCTACTTAAAGTACCTCATCCTCATGTACAACAAATAAAGCTATGTAATTTGTAATTAGCATAGCTATAGGCCTTATAAACATTAAATGGTCAATTATAATAATAATTTATAATCCCCTACATATAGATACGGATATATACATGCTACTACAACTCATTAGTCCTCATCGTAGGTATGTTTAAGTATTGTGTTATGTTATGAATCTCTCTATGAATAATACATGACTTGTTGGGAAAAATTATATCATCATTTATCATGTTATGCTTTCTCTTGCACAATACCGAGTTGAATTTCACCCGTTATTTTTCTGACGAGACATACATTTTTAAGTAAGTAAGGATAAAGTATATTTCATTTTGTTTGCCACTTAACAAGCTCAAACACAACTTTCAGAATATCACTATCGGTAAAAGCTTATCCCTAATGTACACCGTATTAAAGTCATTACTTGGATGTTGAGGATGATTAGGATGGTGATGATGATGATGAACAGGCCCAATAAACTCATTGGAAAAATCTGCTTCTGATGACGAGGATGTACTGGAGGAGGGACTGGAGTGGAGAGCGATGATATTGAAGTGTTGATATGGGTTATGATTTGGCTGGTTGAACTGATTGGAATAGGGGTGATGGCTATTACTAGTGGAATTATTGTAAGTCCCATTTCCATTCATTGATGCTTCCCCCACCACCACCTCCACTATTGTGGTGTGGACGACGGTAATGTGCTATTCACCATGGCTCGGAATGAATTGGCGTGATTTTGATTGCCCCCATTTCTCTGGACATCACCATCTGATGTAGCAGTTGGGATGTAGAGACCTTTGAGTCAGATTTCTTTTCAGCTCGTCTTTGTAATCTGAAAAACAAGTATTAGTGTGGTTATTAACTGGATTAATATGCCATTGATAAGCAAAATAACTGCTTTTCTGCATATAAACACGCTTCTAAATAAATTGCTAGATATATGCTTCAAAATGGGATCATTCGTTCGTGCTAAAATTGGGTCTGCATTAGACTTTTTTTTCAGTGTCGAAGATATCGATCTAGAAATTACTTGCGCCCACGTAGACAAAATTCTGGCTTCAAAGACATGGTCCGCCAATGCACACCACATTTTTTCCTTTTAAAAAAGTCGCTGTTTGCAACAAAAAAACTGTACAAGCGAGGCCAAGAGCCCATTGACCTAAATTAACTTTGAGACTCCGCTCAGAGAACATTTTTAAAGGAGTATCATCATTCATGCAGTTTAGCGTAACATTATCATCATTATCTGATTGTGAGACTGCAACGTAAGTGCTGGTGTAGGACTATGCCATGTTTCCCCACATGAGAGGCTTGTTAAGTCAAGAATCTTGCTAAAGGGTAGTGCTTACCTGTTGAGAAATTATTGGCATCAGGGATAATATCAGGGTTGGCATCTGCTTCGTTCTTTGACTGTGAATAGGTCGATAGCCACCAACCATCGGGAAGAGTTATTGGTCGTTGACGTGTTGTACCAGTGGCGGATGTAGTGGTGTTGTTAGTGGCAGTGATGCCAGAAGTGAGCCATCATCGAATTTGGCTCTCACAATGAGAATTTCCCGTCGACCTGATCCCCGATGACTAGCTCCAGAGAAACGTGAGCGAAATAGCATGGCCACAACGAGAACGAGTAAAGTTCCAATAAAATGCTAAGCCAATTCCCATTGCGACCAATGAAATAGTTCGATCTTGCCCTTTCTCGCTCCTATTCCAATTAAAAAAGGTATCAAGAATTAGACGTGTGAGACTTTGCTCCATGTCATTAATTCACATTATATCCACACATACACAAATATCGAACAGGAACAGCATTATCATCAAAAATGCCGTTCAATGCAACCAATGTGGCCACTGCCATATCTTTACTAACTATGCATGGCCACACATTATATGCCTCCGTTCCATGAAACTAATGCCTGTTTACTGGTTTTATGTGCTTTTCTCTTGTCTACACCACACGTAATGAAAATACCCAACTTGTTTCGAA
>LJIJ01000422.1:0-120284 GCA_001718145.1 Orchesella cincta
TGGGGTAATTAACGAAAAGCAACTTATTTTATTTTTATAACCGTAGGCTCAACGATTTCAACAATGTGATCATTTAACTATATTAATAAATTCTATCCATCAACGCCTAAATAATGTATTACTTGTATCATGGCTTATCGTCTACTAAATATTTAATTCCATAAATATTTCTACGTTGCTACAGTTAATATGAGAAGCTAACAAAATAGTAATACTAATATGTAAAACTTTACTTGGAACAAAACAAGCTTAGCTTAGCTACATCAGGTCCTAGATGAACGACTTGTATCTGTTCAACATTTTTTTCTTCCAATTTTGGGTGCAAACGTTGTATCTCATTAATTTCGGTGTTTCCGGTTACTTGTTGAGTGTTTTCAACTTCTGCATTAGATGTGTTTGTTGCTAATCGGATTCCTATTAGGGCGAAGGTGTTCCAGTACAATCATATCCGGTTCTTGGTATAGTGACAGACACTGGTTCTAACTCCGCCTTGGAAAAATATGATTAATTACTCAACTCAATCAACATTGTGGGCACAGTATAAATTATAATTATCGAAATCGAACTGAAATACTTTTTTACACTGACCGATTGTAAGTCGCTCATTCCAGAAGATTGTGACAGGAACAAGTACTTCCGGATGGTGATGATGACCCTAAAAAGTATTTGAATTTAAACATTTACTTGATTGATAAATTTAGTAACACAAAAGGGGATGATCATGTTGCTATTTTGATTTTAACTACTAAAATATTAACGTACTCCGCTTTCAGAAGATGAGCTTCTGGTTTTTCGAGCCATGATTCGAAATGCTGCTTCTGTTGCAACTGTACCATCCCCTTGTGAACTTGCTCACATGATGTAACTTTTTCAACAATTTGTCCTCGCCCAAACTCACCGCAATCTTAAATTCAAACAACATTTTTGATTGAAGTTTTATTATTTTAAAGACTCGCCATTTTTAATTATGTCTAAATTAAAACTTTAGTACCTGCAATGCCCGTGGATATTTCCTCGATTTTACCAACCACATGAAAAATCTTCTCGCCAGTACGCGCATTGGTTTGCCGTGCCTTCTACGAACCTTTTCGTCATAAGAAACAGCCGGCACAAAATATGTTGCCAGTAAAAGTTCAAAGTTGCCTATAAATACAAAAGTTCAAAACATTTGTGTATTTAAAAATTAATAATACGTTGAGATTTAGTATTAGCCTAAATAAGTAAGTAATTGAAATTAGAGTGACTAACTTTCAATGTCTTCAGATGGCATCTGTCGCATTAAAAAGTTATATATATTGAACATCACGTGTAAGCAATCATCCGAGTTCCAATATACATATTTTAATGCCTTGATTGCCTCTTTATAATGGCCGTGTGTTAAGTGGAAATTGCACAAATCTGAGAGCTTCATGGTTCCGAAGGCAAACCTCAGTATAACGAGAGTACCCCTGTAACCCAAAACATCAAATCGATGACTACAGAATACTTCAAATTCGTTTGATGATTTAGACTTAAAAATATGTTTTGATAATGTCGGTATAAATAAAACCCTACGTTTCAAATCTGATCAGTAGCCGACTGTCTGAAATCAATGGCTGAACAGGACACCAACACATTCGTTCAACTGCAAAGCTCGGTCTAAAAAGTAAGAATATTTCACAGGTGCATGACAGAATAAATGCGAAATAAAACTCAATTTTTTCTTTCAACTGAAACACTTTCTTACACAAGTTCTTTAGTTAATGATGGCATAGAGGTGAATTCGTCAAGAAGTAACAACGGACTTAACGCAATATCAAATATTTGGTATTGTCCACGATCTCCCACAGCGAAGACAAGGTAGGAGTCATTATGCCAGCTAACTTGAATTGGAATCTGAAAATCATAACCAAAACAAGAGTTTAGTTGGCTGAGGTTGGTAATCCGTCCAACTTAAATAATTTACTGGGCAATGCTACTTACAAATGCTGCTTTTGTGTAGTGAGTAACTTTGCCTTCCTGAGAGTACAAAACGATACTAGAATCGCAACATCCCAACGCTAACTTTTCCTTTGCTTGATCATAAGCAAAACAGCGAAGTTCGCTGTTTAATGGTATCGCAGTTTCACAAACTGCAACAAACTTATCAGATTGAATCTGATAAACTACTTCGTTAACAATGATGCCTCCCTATAAAAATGAACTTTATTTTTTAAACACTTCCATTGCTTTACTATCGTAAGAAGCTAACATAATATATTGCTGTCACATATTTACCTGTTGATCACAACAAAGTTCGAGAGTATAAGCACCTCCATCGCTATTCGGAACAAAACCAGTTTCGAGAAGCTGATTATCAGTTTTGTGGTGTGATACTAAACATGGATCAGTTCTATGTGGCCAGGCAAAAAACACACCATTCGTATAAAGATAAGATGTTCACTGGAGCAAAGCAAAAGATATACATATTACTTCAGTTGGTTACGTACTGTTCTAAGGAGTATACCAAAATATTTGCCCTCTGTTCCGGTTTTGGGCTCCACGGGAAAACGTCATCTTTTGACCCAGACCACCAAATCATTAGCTAAATACAAATGAATGGAATTAATAGTTAGTACTAGTTGACAACGATGAATGATAAGAAAATTTTGAATACCACACGCACTACGACATACCTGATTGGAACTGTCATTGATTGCCAACTTTTTCTCAAACCTTCGAGCAACAATATTTGGAATTAATTCAGCGTACGTATTCACAGTAACTTCGGTGTTGGATAAATCATTCTTTAGTGATCCACTGGAGGAACTACTTGGATTGCCAGAATTTGCAGTCAACTTCCTATCGATATGACCCGAAAATGCAATTTAATTAAATACAAAATAATAATACATTAAACAAGTGGCAAACGACATGTAAATAAACATTAATGCTGTGAATTTAAAAAGCAGATGGAATTTAGCGAACCTTAAGACTAGCAAGCGGTTGTCACCAAACAAAAATAAGACATGCTGATCACTGTAAGCCACTGTTGAACACACAAAACATGCAGATTTTAAATACGCAGGCAAATAAACTTGTGCAATTTACAGAAATAAAATGCCGTTAAAAATTAGGAGTGCACACACTTTGACTATAAGTCGACAAAACACAAATCCTGTACCATAACGTTCCTAAACTAATCATGAAGGTCTAACTTAAAACTAAAGAAACAAGACAGAGCATTCCAACACAAGTCAATTAAATTAAAATTTATGCAACCTCATTGCATCCGGGTTTGCTGTGATTAAATTTGAAAGCAACCCATTCATTTTTATAATTTTACGGTAATCTCATTTCATCATACCATCGGAAATCGGTTCGGTGAATTTAAAAAATCGATCTACATCACAGTAGTACTCATTAGTGAATAGGTTCTTTATCCATATGTAGATGATCGTCCCATCCGATAAAATTATAGTTATCTTATCTGCATGTCTCCACTTCAGACTCAAGATTTTCGACTCTTGTAGAAGTTCCTGAAAGTACAAACCAAGCTTAATGATAATTCGACCAAATTTGAATTTCTAATTTGACTTGACTTGATCAGGTTGAATGTTAAACACTCAACATTTTGAACGAACGAAATTTAATGGTTAGTTACCTGCACTTCCGTAATAGTCGAATTCCCGAGCTCGCTTTTCATAGACTTCTTTATGAACTCCCCGATACCACTCATTTTTCCTTTACTGCTAAACTCATCCTGGCGTCCCGTTTTAAACTGGTTACTGTAAAGTGCATCTGCTTTCAGGGCCGCAAATGGCTTAGTATTTAAAAATGTTTCAGAGTAAAATGGAAGAAAAAGCTGCTGAACAAACAACCCAACCATCGTGTCAACGTTTTAATGCGATGAAAAGCAAACTGTCAAAATTATCATAAAAACATTACTGCAAAGCCTACCAATACAACCATTAAAACCCCAAAACAGTACAATACACACAGTTGTTGCTGCCAAGTTGTCAAAAAAGTATACAGCTGATACGCGGCTCCGTTGAGTTGTTATGATGGGGCATTGTAAGATCAAGCGTAAGGTTCGGAAGCAGTCTAAAATGATATGACTTTTCCATGTATATTTGACATATGGGAACAACAAGAACAGGTAGTGTTCGAAATCATCATCTCATTTCCTAACTAAAAAAAACATTGTTTGACCTTCTGATTGTGAACTTCTTCAGATGAAATGTTTTTAAATATAAATTGTTTGAATTCGATGAAGGCCCATGCAAAATGCCCCATTAACTTCCCTTTTTAATAAGTACCATTTTCTTAAATGTCTATTGTTGTTGGAATTTGATGAAATCAAAAATTGTTCCAAAATCCGACTCCGACACACTTTGAAAATGAAGTCCACAGTTTCCCTGCTCCGACTTCCATCGAATATAATAAATCTCATGTCATATGTCATGCCATCATGATGATGATGTGCGTTTAGAAGTGGAAACTGAAGTTGTTTTCACTTTCATTAA
Source organism: Orchesella cincta (assembly GCA_001718145.1). Taxonomy (NCBI): domain Eukaryota; kingdom Metazoa; phylum Arthropoda; class Collembola; order Entomobryomorpha; family Orchesellidae; genus Orchesella; species Orchesella cincta. Next base: position 4,485 of record LJIJ01000422.1, read on the forward strand.
AATGTAATAGGTATTCCAGAGATATAGAAGGTTCTATAATAGAACTTCTATTATTTCAACATCCTTCCATTGAAGAGTAGACTAGTGTATTGGAATGGAGTTGCATATTTCAGAGATGCGGTTTTTGGAAATGATTTTCGAACCGGGGCAACCTGAAATATAAGTGTCTCTGGGGTTAAGTGCTTATGAACTATAGAACCCTTTGGTGGGTAATCAACTATACATTTTTATACATCTTTCAGTTGATATTCATTTTTATACATTTAAAACTTCCAATCATAAAGAATTAATTTTGAATCAAGGTCACCAACACCAAACGTTATGCATAACGACATAAATTAAATCAAAGCGCAAGCAACGTTTTCTGAAGCTATCTTTAGCATTGGCAAACGTTATTACTTGATGAGTCATTAAATCCCACGAAGCTTCAAACTTAGCCCACGTGTATTAGTCAGTTTATTAGGCGTGATTCAGTCTTATCCTCAGCATACATTATAATTCTCAACATGGGCAAGTTCGGAGTCTATCCTTCACCACAAGTTCGAATTGAGGATAATCATTAACATTGATGGTATTATACTCGGGTGGTCACCCACAATCGGCCCCGCTGCTGTACGAAAAGCATTACTGGAATAGGTTCGCGACGGCGTAGCAGGTGGGTGGCATGCTAGTAAAATTTCGCTACGCCTTTTCATCCCGCGACCTAGCTTGTCCCATATGGAAACATGCCGTACAATAACAACGTCACGAAAGAAAAAGAAATTCCAGACCGACGCCAATGAACCATAATAACTCTTTTCCCTAAAACAATGGACATCATTCATTATTTTAGAGTCTTGTTACTTTAGCTTATCAACATCAACTATGAGAGGTACCCCGTATAATGCGAACAGACTCTTTAGTTAATGCATAGCACGAACACGACAAAGCTGGACGACAAAAAACATGATGTGGATTGGAAGTGGAAAACATCTTGAATGGAAGGAATATTATAAACGCAGAGTACAGCACCTTTTGTACAGCGAAAATGCGTAATGGGACGCGGTAAAGTGCGGTTGATGCAAGCATGATAAACTCACAGTTCTTTATGCTGCTGCTTGTATACCCAGAATTTTCTCATTGGTGAGTGCGGCTGTTCATTTCCCTTGTTTTTTCTTTAGGTATGAGCATATGCATAACAGAAGATATCCGCTTGTGTGCATTGCTTGTGCTTACTGTAACATTGAACGAGCTTTTGTGTGTTCTTGTCCGTCGTCTTCTGAAGCTTCTTTCCGCTGCTCAGTTAGTGATCAAGACTGAAGAAGAAGTGGCATTGGAATCATTAGTTTGATCCATAATCAACCGTAATTTTTAATTGAAGAGGAGTTAGGAGCAAGATGGCCGATGCGAATAATCAGGTATGTTTTTTTATTTGTATTTTTTATTTATTTTATGGAGTGTAAGCCGGATATGGTTATATTTGTGTCAATCGTTTTTTTTTGCTGAAATTCGAATGAGACTGATAAGTGGATACAATGATTTGTATAATTAGTATGGTTAGTGGCGTCTATGTGTTAGTTAGTCTGATTGTTGATGACTTGTATCTAGTTGACAGTCATAGTTAGGTAAGTAGGAAATTTGTTGGCGTTAGGTTTGGAATGATGAACTTGACAGTTACGAAATTGGTTCGAAAGTCATCTGTTTACCTTTGCCTTCTCAATCTATCCGTTAGAAATCGAAATAGCTAGGTAATCTAATCAGTATCATGGTGGAAGTTGTGGAGTGCTTTGCTGTGACGAAGCTCAACGGCTTCGAAGTCAGATGTTATTAAATTTTGTTTTTCTTCTAAATAGGAAAACAAGGACGCAGGGGATGGTAGCTCGGACTACATTAAGTTAAAAGTAGTGGGACAGGACACCAACGAAATTCATTTTCGGGTTAAGATGAGCACGCAGATGGGAAAGTTAAAAAAAAGTTACAGCGAGAGAGTGGTGAGTAATGTATTAATAAATTGTATATGAGTTTCAATCTGTTATACATGTTCTTGTATTCATTATTGACTATTCATGTACAAATCTGTTAACTTTTGTGATAATAAATGTATATTTTAATTAATTTTTAGGGAGCTCCCGTCAGCTCGCTTAGATTCCTCTTTGATGGCCGTCGCATCAATGACGATGAAACCCCGAAGCAGGTTAGTTAAACAAACATTACTAATTGATCCGTTAGAGTTCACGAAACCGAACCACCGAAAATTTGCAGTGTTTTAAACCAAACCAAACTTCCCAAGCTGTTTTAAAGCCAAACCGAAACCATCAGGAAGCTTTAATTCGTAGATAAATGCACTAAAAATATTCACAACCCAACAAACAAGCTTGGAAGATTTCAGGTGGTCCAGTTTCGTAAACTCCAACAGTTCACCAAATTTCACTCCAATCATAGCACATTGTTGTTATCTGACATTTTTATTAATTGAAATGCATTGTATTTTCAGCTCGAGATGGAGAACGACGATGTCATTGAAGTTTACCAGGAGCAGACAGGTGGTGATTCCGGATCAAAGTAAATAATAAGTTATATCGAAAGATGTTTTTTTTTGTATGGTACGAGTACGTTAGTTGTAAGTTGTTGTTTCTCACCTGTTTGAACTTTTGTTTGGAGTCTCTTAATTTCGTATTATTAAAGAACGTCGAGTTATTTTCGATTTTTTAGTATTTTGCAAAATTTATGTAGCATTAAGTTCTTTCAGAAATAAAATAAGAATATTGAGATACTTACATTCAATCTTTTACGTTTATATTTGAAATTGTATTATGAGGTAGTTTTTGATCAAGGATCAAGTGTTTTGATGGATAGATGTACATAATACTTTGGCAATATAACATTATCACAATTTCAATAAATCTGACAACGCTGTAAGAGTAATTTCAATTTTAATCCGTCATATTAAGTCATTTTTTATTTATTTTCAACATATAATAATTTATTTATTCAAGTTTATAACACTAAATGTACAAAACTGAGGTAAAGTCACATGAAACTGGGAGTGACTGATTAGGGTTAAGTTTAAAGTTCATATTATAAAGTTTGTCATTAAAGTTCCACTTTGTTTCGGCCCTCCCTCTCTTCTTGAGACAGAATTATACTAGAGTGTTTGTTTATAAAGGTCTGAAAGTAATTAGGAAGCGAAATATCATTACATTTATTGCCGAAATTGATTTAGACTTAAATATCTATTAGTACTAGTTTCTATATTTTAAAATTACCTTGAAATCTTTCGCTGTTCTGTCGCCATCATACAGGATTGGCTCATGTTTCTTAAAGGCAGGTATAAAGAAAATTGTAGGGAAGCCCTTGATTTCGAATCCTGGTGGCAAATCGTTTCCAGAACCATCCATTTTTGTGAATAACAACTTTTCGGATGATAATGATTTTGCTATCTTTTTGTAAATTTTATCAAACTCTTTACAGTGACCACACCTGTAGTAAAGTAAGATAAATGTTATAAAGTTCTTTGAATTAGAATTGATTACATAAATATGAAGTTTCAATGGGACTAACCATGGTGCATAAACGTAAAATACAACGTCTCTGTCTATTTTTGCCTTGAAAACTTCAGCTTCAAAATTATCTGCAACCAAAACCTGGACTGGTCCTTCCTGTTTAGTTGGTATAGGTAGAGATTTCCAAACAGGTTTTAATTGACCTAATGGTGAAACACCCGCGATAAATATAGTTTTAAATTTTGATTGTTCCTTTAGTGTATACATCATGCATTATCTACTTGTAAGTTTTTTTTACCATCTTTAGCCTGATGGATAAATGTCCTTAGATCACTTCCGTCAAAGTCATCCACAGGTTCCATAGTGTACTTCAGTCGTCCTTCTCCATACCAAATTACATTCACATCTACGCCCGAATCATCAAGTTTTGCAGCCTTGAGCTCTTGTTCATAATCATCTTCATTCGCAACTGCAAATCTGCAAGACAAAGACATTGCATAATGACTATTATATAATAATATGTACTTTCAAAAGAAGATCATTCATTAATAGAATTTAAATAATAATTAATTGCATACGTACGTGATTTCAGGAAATTCTTTGGCCACTTCTACAATTTTCTTCCGAGTTAGTTCACTATTTTTCTGGTATTGATGGTCAAAGTTTGCATCATAGTAAACCACAATCATTGGCCTTGATGAGTAGAACACTACCTGGTTTTGCTTGGTTCTTTGTCCTACCAAGGGTTTGTATGATCCTCTGATAAAATCTGCCATATCATCTGCTGTTATTTCAGGCTGCATCAATCAAACGAGAAAATAATTAAATATTGATGGATAACAAATTAAGTAGCATAATTTATGAATGTGTTTTTAAAGTACATCTTTTAAAATAGCGTGGTCGTCTTCATATTTCGAAAGGAATACAGGAGCCTTCTTCACAATAACAGCTTCTTCGTCAATAACATTGAGAGATTTTGCAATGTCTTCGCTAAATGTATGAATGAATTTGATTGGTTCGCCACGAAGGTAGTTAGCCACAGCAAAGAACTCTTCGTAAAACTTGGACTTGGTTTTGAACACCCCAATAACCGTAGGATTGTATCTGTCAATCCTATTATTGACTTCCAGAGACGTTTTGCATTCTGTAGTAGGGCTTTTTTGTTGTTCCTTCATGTGTGATATCATTCCAGCAGCATCTCTTTGACCTTTGTAATCGAAAGCTCTTCCATGTCGGAACACAAACAAAGTCGGCCAACCTCGAACTTTGTACTCATCAGCTACTTCCTTGTGAGTTGTTCCTTCAATTTGCACTAATGGAATTCCATACTCTTTGAGTTTCTTTGCTGCATTGATGAATTCAGGTTTAATCTGCAATATCAAAAATACTTTTTATTATGAGCTTAAAATTCTGATTGTATTTAGTTGAGATCGACCCTTTGACAGATAGAGTTTCATGGGTCTGTTAAAAACATGGAGTGGAGTATTTAAAAAAAAAGTAACCTGATGACAATGCTTGCAGTAAGTTGCATAGAATAGGACCAATACTAAAGGCTTCTTTGATACAAATTCAGTAAAATTCTCTGCATGTAATTCTATCACAGACGATGGTGGTGGCTTCCAGTTTGGATCAGTTCTTGTTTTCATGTATGTTACGATACCTATTAAATATTTATAAGTTAAAACAAAGGCTCCAATGTACCGGATGTTGGATAAGTATCATTATTACCGTCGGCATTTCGCTCCCCTTGATACTCTTCAACCTTTTCTCCTTTATGAAATAATGTAATTGTTGGAAACCCTTGAATCATGTACTCTTTTGCCAATAAAGCTTCCTTTGTTGCATCCACCTTTGCCAAGGTGAGGTTGTCGGCTTTCAGTTGTCTTGCAGCTTCTGAATACTCAGGAATTAATTGCTTGCAATGTCCGCACCTTCAATTGATTAATATGCAAATACATAAATCTAAATCTGAAGCAGAATGTTTGTGATAAAGTGACTGTTTGCTATTTCATACCAGGGAGCGTAGAATTCCACAAGAATGTATTCTCGAGTGTGTATAGCATTCTTGAAGTTTACTGATGTAAGAATAAGGACATCATCCTCCTCTGCAAAATCGAAATTGCCTTCAATGTCCACTGACTCTACGTCTGAAATATTTTAATACAAATTGTCATATCAATGCTCATCCAACACGGGTTTTCATGAAAATTATAAAGGCATTCCTTCTATGTCACCTTACCTCCGTCATTAACAACATAGTTCTTGGGTAAGCCTTTCACGGCATCCTCCTCCTCTCCAAGAATAGCAACAAACAGGAAGAAAAGTAAACCGATCCCACAAACGTTATGCTTTGACCGAATCATTTTCACTACTTGTAAATAGACTTTAATAAATGCTCTAAAATGTGTGTTAAGGTAAATGCATTGAACTATCACATTCGGGTTAAAATGAGAAACTGATACGTTTGCTCAAGCTAATTTGTCACTTTCGAACAGAAACTCACAAACATTTCATGACTTGTATTATTATATTGTATCAATTCATTGCTATATTATACATTTAGAAATGTTTTTCCATCGCTTGGACCCAACTTCCAGGAATCACGCTTGCAATGCAAAAAAAAGTCATTTGTCAAATATGTACTAGTTCCATAACAAAATGTAGCGAGTATTTTAGCGTATACTTGACTATTGTTGCAATTTTTGACAGGCCACACTCACACCTGACGTGTCTTTAAACCTTTGGTAGCAGAGCTGAAGGTACAGCAACATGGGCTATGATATGCATACATGTGGTTGAGGTACCTGAGAGCTGATCCAACTATATATACATTTGTGCATGGCATATGAAAAGTGTTGAACTTGTCCTGCTAAAGCTGAAGGTTGTAGTTGTTTGTAGACTAGACTAAGGTAGGTATTTCGGGTTTACATTTTCATGCAGGAGTTACCCATCTCGTTTTATGAAATTACATGTAGTTAAATTCTGTGATGGAGGCAGATGCACAACAAATTTTACAAATTACGAACATCAAATATACCAAGTGGAGATGCTGAATCGCTGACCATACAGCTAGCGTGCCTATGAATGACTATGAGCATGACCATAACCCAAGTTCCGACAGATCAGCATCCATCCGTTCCGTTCATTTACAAATCATGGCATGCAACAGGTAAGATAATAGGAAACGGACCGAGAGATGACCAAACGCAACCCTGTGACAATGTTTGCTGTCGGTGTTAGATGGCTTTCATTGCCATGATTAGTGCAAACTTTTTAATAAAGGTTACCTTTTTTAGGCTTTCACAATACAAGGTAATTCGTTACTTATTACAAAGACATATGTGCTCAAACCTGAGTTTCTCTACTTGCTTGATCTATGAAATCCTTTATCAAGAATGAATGGTTCTGTGCAAAATTACTTGTAAATGTAGCTCGTAAAATCCTCACGTGGCAGACGTTAGTATATATAAGCCACCATCTTTTGATAATTCAGCAGTTTGGTAAATAAACAAAGAAAAAGTTGTCTTATGATGTGATTTAATGCATAGAGACCGGACCAGAATTACTTTGCTTCTATAATAATCTAATATGCTTCTTGATAATTAATACCCAAAGTTAAGGTTATGATACAACAAACAACATCAACTTTTGTTGGCTATTATCAGTACAACAAGGTTTCTGAGATTCGTATACATCCAGTAGCTCATAAAAATATCTTGAGGTTACGCTTTGTATTTAAGTATGGTTATACATACATACATACACGCTAGTTGTAGTAATTGAGTTTCTGCGACACTGTATCCACACGCATATGAATTTGTAGTTCTAGAATAAATATGGAGCAGTGAAACAATGGCAAGGCAAATGATTAGGATTAGGAGAGGTGATGCAGTAAAATACCTTTCTCACTTACTTACCAGCAGCAAGTGAATGAAAACATGGAGAAATGCGCAGTTTGCATTTCCATGTTTCTTTTATGATGTACAAGTTGTTTTTGTAACATTTATAAAGGTGTTGTATGATACCACGTTGTATATCTTTGTTGTACGTTCTATTTTTAGATTTACACGCATTAACCATACATAATACACATTTACTACGTGTGTTTATCAATGGCCAGTCTTGTGACGTCTAATTGAGAAAATGTCAGGTAAGTCTTACGGACGATAATATACGAAAATGGGAAATGCTCCGAGTTTCTGGAAAAGTCAAATGTTGACATTTCCGTTTCTCGGGCATTTCAAAGGCCACTCTTAGAGCATGAAATAATATTATACCTGAAGGTCTGAGGTATAAATACTTTTTATGATTCGATCCGCAAATACTCATTTAGTGGTTGAGAAGCTTGTGGCTTATGAATTCAGAATGTACATTTCTTTTTCGCACACGGGGGCAACTTACTAAGAAATGTGAATTACTATTATCGCCTCTGTCTGTCATGCTAAGGAATTTGTAGTTAGTTTAGTAGTTGGTCGTGACAAGACACAGAAGATTCGTAAACTGGAATGAACGGCTTGTATAAAAAGTATAATGGACTGTTCATGCATGCATGCTTTTGAAAAAACGTACGTTGAATCTTGGATCGCATCACGTCATCATGACTGAATTCTTATCTCTTTGTCAGGTCAGTTACAATATTTGATAATAGACTTAAGATCAACTACCATAGTTGATAGTGTCCACTTTACCTTTAATCTTGTAGTGCACCGTGCAAGATAACATTTTTTGCAGCCAATAAAGCGTTACACAGATAGTAAGTGTATGCATAAAATTGCCTGCAGTTTGCAGGTAAGTGACAATATGGCTGAGTGAGAGGGGAATGATTTATAGTCAAGTTAACATTTGTCGGATAATGGGGAAATGTGAGTGATGTCATACTGTCATACTGTAGAAAATTACCAAACAAGCTTGTTCTTAACGGAGACAGAGTCCAACCATCATACTCTCTGCACTGGTTCTGGAACCTTACGCATATACTTGCTGTCATTCTACTGGTAGATTCTTAATCGTTAAGTAATGCCATACACGAACCTACTAATTTTATGATTGTTGATTCTGGGGTCAAGTATGTATGCATCTCTACTAAATTCATTCAAGAGTATATCTTTCCATGTATCGAATAAATTGTATGACCGTATGCATATAATGGATACTTTTGAAGAGAATCAGAGGTGAATTGTACATCTCCAGTTCATGGCTTTTGTATCCAAACATTACTAATAATATTATTATTATTGCAAGTAATGATGCTGGTGATGCCATTTTAATCATAATATGATTTTCTTTACTTTTCTTTAAAACTACTTTTTAAGATGGAGATGATAAAAACTTATGGGGGAATTCTTATTATGTGACTTCTAAATGGAAGATTTATGTACATCTAACGCATTATATAACAAGACTTGTGTGTCAATTGCAGCAATAATATTAATAGTACACAGGAAGCAAAGTCAGAAATTTTTCACAGCGTACCTAATCTCTTTGTCTCAATGCTTTGTATTTGTACATAGAAATGCGAAGTGCATATGGATATGCCGACAGAACATTCTCAAAAATGTGTTTTTATAGTACGAGTCCGATCCATCTAATATATGTAATGTAAGAATATTTCAAGAAAATTCTCATCTGAACAAGGACCACTAACGAGAAGAAAATACCACTAGGGATACACAATTGCAAACAGAGTAATATTTATAGGAAAAAATTCAGGTTGAAACGATAGAGGACAAAGGAAAACGGAGGCAATTTCACCCTCGCTTATAATATAATATGCCTGCTTCAGCCAGTGTGATAAACTTCTACAACACCTTTCCTACCTTAACCACCACCACTTGAACAAAATAATACATAATATGCAAGGAGTGTACAAATACAATGCATCATACCGAAATACACACAATTACAACAACTGCAACCTCCTGACAACTTCCTTTATTGCGGCAACCCAGCCTCTAGCTCATCCCCCGATTCAAGTCCGATATATGTATGTGAACATGTGTGTTGGGTACACGTAAAAGTTTGTAATTATCAACAACAAAATCAACCAGCAAAAATAAGAATTACTTACTACCTGCATGACGGTGAAGAAAAAAACGTTATTTTTTGCCAGCAGACTTTACAATATATATGTGCATCGTCATCATCATGGAATACGTTAACCTCTTTCTTTACTCAAGACATTTCTCCTGAGGCAAAGGCAAAATGCCATCAGCTATCAACCTTTTCCCTTCTCATAAAATGCAGACTAGCCTGTCTATATGCTATTTGACGCATCTCACTGAATGCACTTTCTTGGGGCATGTAAGTATTTAAATAAAAATGTATTTTAGTCAACCTCTCCCAAAAATAATGTTAAATTTCGAGTTCCCCGAGCCTGCATGCTCTTCCTAATTGTCAGGATAAAATGGGATTTGGGAATGAAACGGAGCGTGTCCGTAAGAAAATCGAATGCATACAAATCAGCTTCGTGAGATATTAATATGAGTATTTTGATTAGATTGGTTCCTCATTATTTGACAAAGCTCAGCACAATGTAAACGAAAATAAATATCTTTTCTTTTTAAGGACATAGGCTTCACCAGTTCACCTCACACCTCAAATTTCTTTAAGCAGTCCAGTTTAGCTTAAAAGTTTAGACAGACATTGTGGAGTTTTCATTTGGCCGTACTGCATATAATTGTAGGAACTTTTACCTGTCCACCTTCCCCTCCCACAATAGTAAAAACTTTTGTTATTTCATTTTATTGCTCTAAGCTGAACTCACGTACTATTATAGATTTTTGCTAGAGTAGTGTAGCAGTAAAAAAGGTTTTTTTTGTATCGTGTCCCATGTTTCGTTTCGAAGGGATGGGAAAAGTTGTAGATGTGCATGCAATAAAGATGCATTCATGACAAGGGGCTAAAAAACCAAGGGTTGCTTTTTTGAGCGTTGAATTATCAATGCAGTTGGACTGGTGTTAACTTTTACATATTACTACTATCCAATGTGTTTACCACAGTATCAATATTGCTGCTGGTAGGTCTGGTTTTCTTCCCCTGGCATGCTGCTAAACTGTTAAAATACTATAGGTATATTATATACCTATGTAGGTAGGTAAACCTTATCCGAAGAAAAATACACATAAAAGATTACATGTATATGTATTGGAACATTAGGTATACGCAAATGTGAATACAAGCAGAGCATTGTCAAGTGGAGGAGATACTGCTCTTCTTACGGTTTGCATTATTGTACTGACTCACTCTTTTCCGTGGTTGTTCACATCATCACATATGAGCGACAGACAAAAAGGAGAGATCAAGCGAGATGCAGGAATAGTAGAATATGGGCAGAAGCAAGAGCACCTAGGTTTCAATTCAAGCCAAAGCGACAGAAAACAGCCACCAACATCTGAGCATAACGAAGAGTGAGTCTGTGATGTGAATGAGTGCACGTACAAGAGTGAGTGTATAATATTATGATAATATCACATCATCAGAGAATCTTTTGTGAATCGTCATCTCGCTAGTCTTGATGTAAAGAACATTAAAAAAATCTGCAAGGTATTAGAGAAACAAAAAAATCAAAAGAAATGTATAGGCACATGCTCCTCTGCAAACGGTCTCAACATCACCAGTCCTCCAACGTCTCCCAACTTTTAACTCTTGAGCATCACATTAGCTCCTAATGAAAAGAAAATTGTATACTGATTCTACAAATCCTTTCCATTCCATGCATGTATGCATATAAAAAATATACTATCAACTATCCTATTAAGAGATATTCATCTTGAAGAGTGCTCACATAATATGAATATACTTTGCAGACTTTGAAGCAAAATAATGTACCTCGAGAATGGAGCGGAGACTTGTTCCTTGAACACATTTTAGTTAAAATCAACCAACCAATACAAAATTTGGTCTTATTCACATACAGAGACATATATACATATAAACTTGGTACATGTGAAGAGAAAGATGTTACAAATTTTCTTTCTTTTTTTGTATTCTAATCATGTGTGTGGTTTTTTGTGTGGATAAGTAGTTCATATGCAAATGGTCTTGTGATATTTTAATTTGTTCATTCATTCATTAACTCCCAACATCCATTCTGCAGCAAAAAAAATGTGTTTACGTAGCTAAAAGCACGAGAGTCACTGTGCCACGCTAGTGTTAAAATGAAAAACTATATGGATTGATGGAAATCTACGGATTAATGGGATACAGCATGCATTTTATGGAAGAATCCGTACACATAATAATCCTTAATTTGATTTGTGCTTATTTATAAACCCCATTCCCAACGTTCTTCGCATGCTTGGACTTTGTTACACATTATTAAGAGTATTTGGTGCAATATGTGCGCTTGGTGAAGTTAATGTGCGTACCATTTATCTGCTATATATTCAATTTGATAAAATCGATCTGTGGAGCATTTTAATGCTGATTCTCCTTCATTATGAATTTGATCCCAGTTTATATGTAAAACATCCTGGATGTGTCCCATTGTTTCAGTTATCAACAAACTGATAAAGTTTAACCTTGTGTTTCTACAGAACGCGAACAGACGAAAATAATATATATTAATGTGATACTATTAAGTGAGTGCGTATTTACAATGAAATATTGAATATAGATCATAGCCGGAACATTAGCACTTAAACAGTCTAAACTAAACGCAATGAGCTATGAACTTGACTATAAATTGGCTGTTGGGAAGATTGGGACCGGAAAGTATAGCGTGGTGACACGTGCTTTGTTTAAATCTGATTATCCTATTACTTAAATTCGCCAAATCTTGGTATTATACAAATAACTACAAAACAAAGTATAACAACGATATTATTGTAAACGCAGAATGCCTACTGATATCATCATCATCATCAACATCGGTGTTCATCAAGATACCTATTAAAACAAATTCTTCTTTCATCGAAATGATCTCAAGGAATATAAAATTAAAAATTACAAATCAGTAATCATGAGCGGTTGAGTGTAATACAAAATCATAATTCAAAGGCTGAATCCAGGCGAATATTACTGTATCCAGTTGACAATGTACTTACTCATTCAACTTTTTTAACCACGCACGACTCCGTCAATTAATACTCACATCTTACCTGAAAGTAGTAAAATTCCTCAAAAAGTATTTGTAGAAGAACAAATTATTCATCAAGGTAATTAAATTATCCTAGTCTTTTATTCCTAATTAATACAAATTAAGTATGATATAATGATCATATTATGGACAAATTTTCTACATTATTTTTTTCGATTTTGGCAATATTCCTTTAAATGAAGAAATGACAAAAAGTGTTGAAAATACTAGTGGTTGGCCACTAGCAGTTGGCAGTTACATCTGTATATTTATAACAAGTTTCATGCTGGCTTTCATACGTACGCGATGCATTTCCTTTCATGTTTGAACAAAAACAGTCAAGCTCCTAATTTATGTTGATAAAAACAATAGCCTTACTTCTCAGTGTGTTCCCCCAAACTAATGGAATCATCATCATTAGTTTGGAGGTGAAAAAGTGAAAATTGATTAATTAGAATTGGAAGTATCCTGCGTTCAATTTGTAAGTACCTTCATATAGGTGCCATATAATGAGTCATCCTCGCACGCAGGTGTAGCATTTCCTATTTCATGATTTGGTACTGCAACAATGTATAGTCCTTCACCAAATCATTATAATGACAGACAGGGGTATATAACGTAGAATGTATTTACCAAAAACAAAGTGTTCCTTTCTTCTGCATTAATCAAACATGAACTTCTACAAACCTTGTCAAAGTTATTACTCTCAAAGTTGAAGCAGAATAAGTAAACTGTACTTTGACACATGATTTTACTGGTATCAGTCAGCTTGACCTTCACTTATAAAATCTTGGGCCAGCTTTTATATATGACTTGACTTGAAGTGTGTCTAGGATTTAGCATGAGGTGCAGCATAAACTACTAAGCTGTATTAAATTTGCATCTGAAGAGGCTGACATACAACACGAAAAGATTAATTGACCCTGCTCAAAAGGAAGCATGCCTAATGGCCTAATCTTTATGTTTAACACTTCCACGACACAACGTATCGATACGGTGCTAGTGCTAGATGCATTACTTTGCGTCAACATAAATCTAAATGTATGAATGGGAGACAAAAACCGTCATATAATATGCATACTTCATCAACTATGTACGTTTGAATTTTTATCTGAAAACCTTAAGTGCTGCTGTCGCAGCGTGCATTATGCACTTTTTGCAAACAGCACTTTACCTTACTACGTAATGTACAGACAGATAGGATTTCCGTTTCCTTAGGTCAGTAAATTAGAATTTATTTGTGTGAGGGAGAGAGACGAGTAAAACAAGAACGCATGCAAAAATGATGAAAAGATTAAGCACGCTACAATGCATATATATCTATATACAACATAATTTTATCTATAATGTATTCATACTCATCTCATCTCGCGTAAGTACATCAAAATGTGCTATTACTTCTTTTAACTAGTTGATTGTGCATCAACTCAGCGTAATCTCTCAATGAATTTACCAATTTTTTTTGCATGCTTTGTTGCTTATCACAGCCTCATTATTAACATTAACTAATGTATCCATTAGAATTCATGCGTACGAGAATAATATGTATTATGTAGCGTCTTTGTGTGTAATATCATCATATTTTTTATGACACAGTTTTTAAAGCACATATATGCCACGGTTGCTTGCGTTCTAAATGTTACACAGCAATCTTGACTGTTGCATGTCGCACGGTTTATTCTATTCGAAAATTAAACATACATGAAATTGTAGACTTTTGAAAGAAAAATGCGTTGGTCATTCATGCACTGACCTGGCTCATAGTTTACGGTTGATTAAAATGTGATCTTTTTTATCACGATTCAAGAAATGATCTATGATAATTATTATTATTATTATTACTGCGAGAGCATGCTATAGGAAATTATTTAGCTCAATAGACCGGCAGTGGGTAGCTAATAATCAAACTACAAAAAAATCATCAATCTCCTTTAATGTTAGATGTATGGTTCATCAGCATTTAGTGACATTCTTGAACAAATACATAGGGAAAATGTTTTCGAAAACTTGAGGATACATTTTGAACAATACGTAGTTCTTTGTTGTTTTTCTAGGCTATTAGTACAAGCCATTTGTACCTTATTGTTGAACACGGTGAAATTAAAAAAATAAAGCGGGCATGTTCCGAGATTTCTAATTTTCTAACGCAAGTTTGTTTTTGTTATGACAAATTACAGTTACCGCATTATACCCCTAAACACTGTCGAAAGTTGAAGGAAGAGTGAGTCAATAAGCAATGGCTGAAAAACTCAACAGGAGAAGAGGATACAACCCAGGTTCAATTCGTGAAAGGGATGTAAACTTATAACTTGCAAAAAGCATTTTGCGACAAGATACCATATCGTAATTTGTTTTATTGTTTGGCAAGATCTCATGAAGCAGCATTTATTTTGCAATTTGCAAAGCAAATGTAATGTTAATGTCAGACAAAAACTGAGGATGAGAGCACAAAGCTGTTTTTCTCAGACTGAACATTAAAAAATTGGAACCACCTTTTCCGGATGCGAAGATTATTACCATTGAGCATAAAAACGGCTGCACATAAAATAAAGCTTCCTCTGAATGGATATCTAGAGATATTTAGTCAGCCACCAACGGAGCACTGTTGCAGGACGCCCATTGTCTACATCAAATTTCCCTTTAAATAGTGCCAATTTAATACAATAGTGCAGCTTCATGAAAACGAGTTGAAGAACGACTTCTCCATAGACGGATAATAAGCACGTTGCAGCAACCCACTCTAAACGGAGAAGTAAACGGATATTGCTTTCTACAAGCGTTTAGTTTTCGGACTCTGCGTATCAAATTATATTCTTTCCAAGCATTTTCTCACAACGCCAAAGAAAGGATTCATTTTCGCCATCATCTTTAGTTACGGCGAGAGAAGAGAATATTTTTTATATTTGTATGTAAAACATGTTCGAAAAGTCAAGACGAAGTTTCATATCAGGAGCCCGTGGTACATACCGTGTTCGCGATTCTTCCGTTGATATTTCTGCCACCGCAGCAGCATCTGCTAGTTCATCGACATCAACTTGTGGAAATAATAATAACATTAATGTTAGCAACGGCAATGGAATTTCTACGGTTGTTGGTCCAACACCATCCAGCGGATCCACTTTCCGACAGTACACTGGCAAAATTGGGAGAGCTGGAAAGAAACTTAGTGTTACTGTAATATTTCTTGATGATACGCAACACACATTTGAAGTCGAGGTAATTAAAACAAACATTTTCCCCCTAATAACGCTCTCATCGCCATTTATATACTCTCGAAAGTATATTTATCTACATAAACATAAAAAGAGCTTGAGAATGGGCTTTTTTTCAGTAGCAACGTTGCCATTTGCTCCCTTAGACTATAAATGGAGCATGCAAGCTTGTGCTTGTGCCAAACAAAAGAGGCACTAAATTATCTTGACATTATGTTTATTCCTGCTCTTTTCTTTAGAAATCCGCCAAGGGCTCGGTTCTGTTGGAGAAAGTTTTCCAACATTTGGAGCTAATAGAAAAGGACTACTTTGGTCTTCAATTTGATGAGCTATTACCACCTCCCGACGTGATATATCCGCTTAGTAATCCTCATCTTGTAAGCTTCTTTTATATATATGTTATATGCAATCCATAATAATTTTCTGAAATGGGAGCACATATTATTGTGCTCTCTCAGAAGAACAGGGAAAAAATTATCCCGATCGCATTTTAATTGGGTATTAAAGTATTAACAAGAGCTCCTTGTTGTTTTATGAATCACGTTTTGTAGAGATGGGTTGAAGCCTCGAAACTCTTAAAAAAACAAATACGCTTCGTTAAGCCGCCTTCGTACAAGAGGACTTCCATACTTTCAACAAGTTCGACAAATAAATCACACGTCAAAGGACGAGCTCCAGCATCTTCACTAAACCCAGTAGCTACAGTGTATTTTCGTGTAAAATTTTTTGTGGAGGATCCCTCTAAACTGCATGAGGAGTACACTCGCTATCATGTGTACCTACAAATGCGGAAGGATATTAATGAGAATCGGCTCCTTGTTAGTCCTCAAACAAATTGTATTCTAGCTTCATATGCTGCCCAATCCGAGCTTGGAGATTTCGATGATTCTCAACATGATCATGAGGGCAGATATTTTCAGAGGTTGAACGTACGCATCAATGGACCTAACTTGGAAGATGTGTTGAGGAAAATTTGTGAGCTTCATAAACTCCATCATGGCCAAACGCCAGCGGATGCAGAGTTCAATTACTTGGACCACATTAAAAAGTTGGATGCGTATGGAGTGAGCTTTCATAAAGTTATGGATAACGCAGGGAAAGATATTGAACTGGGGGTTTCGGCTGCTGGAGTCAGCGTGTACCACAACTGCCTGAAAATCAATACGTTTTGTTGGTCAAAAATCACAAAAATTGCATTTAAACGAAAGCAGTTTTTCATACAGCTGAGAAGGGAAATGGTACGTAAGCTTTTCCTTTCCAACTTTTATTGGAACTTTTTTCCCAACTTTATTATAAGAAAACTTTCTTTCTTCAACACACTGAATTAATAAAGCTGGCATGAGAATAGTTTTTTCTTTCTTTTTCATTCATATTGCAGAGCGAGGACTACGATACCCTACTTTTGTTCAACTGTTATAGCTACAGAAGCTGTAAAAACTTGTGGAAGTGCTGCGTAGAACATCATGCATTCTTCCGCTTACGAACGCCTCCGCCACCAAATCTCCCAGCTCTTTCACTTTTTGGCTTTGGCTCACGTTTTCACTACACGGGGAAAACGGAATACCAAACAAGAGAGGATGCTTCCAGAAGCCTTAGTAGAGTTAGGCGAACCTTTTTCAGATCTCACAGTAAACGAATTTTAATCAACAAGCAAAATGGAACTCCGGTTCTCGACAGTAGGCGCAACACCGTGGAAATGGAACGAATGAATGGAAATGATAACAAGGAAAATATATGCCAACAGCAACAGCAGCAACAACAACAACAACAACCGCCTCCATCCAATCAATCAAGTTACCATAATAATGAAATGATCCTTTCACAAAATGAAAATCTCCAAGTTTATCACAACCAATCCAACGGAAATGCCAATGGGATTAGCGTAGAGCCAAACGGATTGGAAGCCTATGGCATTGTTAGTCTAAAAGAATCAAAGATTGAAGCTTGGAGTATGATGACAAATAAGTCTACGACAGCAACAGCTACAAACGGAGGAATGAAAGGCTCAGGAGTAGCAGAAAGACATAAGCTTACTTTACCATTGGATTCAACTAGCAAAAGTCATGTAAAGTGTAGATACCAAGAGCAACCTAGGATGGCATGGGCTGAGCAACAACTCTCAGATGAGTAAGTGATGCATTCTTCTTCTTTTTATTATATATAGCATAGATGGGGCAAAAAAAGAAAACTCATCAACTCACCTTGAGCAGATCATTTAACAGAACAGAAATGATTTCATATACATTTTTATGATCCATTGTGCTTTATTGTATTACATGTACTTACTGTTGTGAATGTGTATTACATGAATATAGTGAGGGAGGATTCTTGGACTCAAATGTCACACAATGCCACACCACTAGTCACATCAATGGAATGGGCATGGAGCAAACTCGTTCTGCCGGACAAGCAGCAGCTATTATCTTAAGTGCTGCAGCAGCCATTTCAACGCCTCACATCTCCAAAGGAATTGCTTTTGTGGATGATGATGAAAACTCATTATCAGATGTAAGCAGAAAAGAAAGTGATAATTCAATTACTATTACTACTAGTAGTAGTAGTGTAATGCTATTTTATTGCAAGCAACCCTACCATCATCATTGTCATTAGAGTATGGCTCACAAGAAAGACCATCTTCAAAATTAAACTCATGATGCGTAACGAAATTAAATCAGAATGCAAAGTCAGTAGAAAGCAATGATGTCTTATGTACTGCTAGTACATGAAATGAGTGAATGCCAATTATGAGTCACATGACCAACGCTAAAGATGGTGATGA
The DNA here is from genome assembly GCA_001718145.1 of Orchesella cincta. Lineage (NCBI taxonomy): Eukaryota > Metazoa > Arthropoda > Collembola > Entomobryomorpha > Orchesellidae > Orchesella > Orchesella cincta. The sequence continues at coordinate 23,034 of LJIJ01000422.1, forward strand.
TGGCGCTACTTGTGTTGCCCTCATCCATACCAACGTCATAAATCTTGAGAATAAATTGTGAAGATCACGTATTCATGAAACATGATGGTGCTAACTCTTTCCCTCATTTTTCATTCAGGATGGTACCATTTCCATTCGCTTAGAGCCGGACACCCATGGAAAGTTCGGGTTCAACGTAAAAGGTAATAATAATAATACTAGCAACACACCAACTCAATCCATTCCAATAGAGCAGTATGCGTATTCTTTGCAAATGATTATGTCTGAATGAGCGTGTAACGTGTAATAGATGCCATAAAATTGACATTATGCGAAAAGTGGGAGAAAGAGCTTAATGTATATCGTTGCATATGTATTAGACACGACTAATTTAGGAGAATATGTATTCCATGCCTACACCCATTACTCCATCTCCTCTTTTAGCAGTTATAGCAGAGGGCAGAGGTGCTTCCTTATACACTACAGTATAAAAGTTATGCTTTGTATGCAAATACACTGGTTATATCATTACTCCTTTTATGGACTCTTGACAAAAAATGTGCAGATTTATATTCCAAAGAATTGCGTTGTCTTTTGTGTCGCTTTTATTACTTTCATATATATATGTTGTTTCTTCTTGGTATTACTATGCTACTATTGTCTTCATTTTACATTGAAAGAGCAGTGAGTAAAAAAGGATAGAATTTTGTAGTGCTCACTCACTTCCTATTTATTGCATCGTTAGATTTTCTTATATGGCAGAAGAATTCTTGGAGATTGTAACATTCCAGATTAGAGTATAATAAAATGCCCAGACTAAAAATCAAATCACTTTTCGGGAACAAGTCAGGTACTCATAAAGGTGTATTATTATTTTGTCAAACAAAGTGTATTAGATATAAATATATATAGGTTTTTATCCAACCTATATAACACGCTGGAATTCTTTTTTTGGCATCAATTGCAGGAGGCTACGATATGGGTTGCCCTGTGCTGGTTTCCCGAGTAGCTCCGGGAACTCCTGCAGATCAATGTTATCCTAGATTAAATGAAGGAGATCAGATCATTCAAATCAACGGAAAGGATACTTCAACGATGGTACACTCAGATGTTGTTAGTGCCATTCGGCATGCGGCTTCAGTGAAGAAAAGTCTCGTACTTCGTGTTCGACAAAACGGTAATCAATTGGTTATAAAATCTTTACTCCCTGTTAGAACATTTCGTTTTAAAAAAGCTGTCAAGATTGATTAGTTTATTCTGACTGATTTATTTGTCCGCTTTACAGTTTATACAGCGGACGATTACGAAGAGCCTCCCTTCCAATACGTTCCGGATGTGCCAATACTCAGTATGGCATCTGCTCGCGGTGGACCTACTGACATACAAAGCCCATTAGCATCTTCTATGCTTCTTTTAGCAGAAGCCATTGAGACTGATATTTCTAGTCAATTCGAGCTTTTGACTCGCAAGAAACCAGAAATGACATGTGATGCAGCCAAGTTGCCCGAAAACAATTCCAAGAACAGATATCGCGATATCTCACCATGTAAATAATAGCAAAATGCCAAATGAAACTAGTGCTTTAAACTATAAAATTTATGCATCTGCAACGATATCTGCAATCTGGACTCTCTTGTTTCTTTCTTTCTGTAGATGATGGTACTCGAGTAAAATTAATGAACTGTCCTACCGGTGATTACATTAACGCGAACCACATAAAAATGGAAATTCCTTTTTCTGGTATTGTAAACAGATACATTGCTGCACAAGGTAAGCTATTATTCTCGTCTACTCATGTTTTTACATTGCAATAAATATAGTTTGATACGGGGAAAGTGCTCATTTTGAAACAATATTGCATTTAGAATGAACAAAGGAATACTCTGTTTAATGTTGCAGGTCCACTTTCTTCAACGACTGGAGACTTTTGGGTAATGACTTGGGAATCACAATCTCCTCTCATTGTTATGCTAACCTCATTATGCGAGCGAGGCAGAATGAAGTGCTTCCAGTATTGGCCAGAGCAGCTAAACTCGCCCATAGTGTACCACAACATTCAAGTTACCACAGTTGTAGTAAAAAATTCAAACCATTGGATTCACCGTGAGTTCAGTCTAATGCACGTTCAGGTACTTTGAGTTTACAACTTATGCAAAAGAAAGAAAGTTTTTTCATCTTGCTCCATTGAACAAGTATTTTTAATTCAAAGACAATCCATTTACAAAGCAAATGTTTCCCATTATTGCAGACTAAGGAAGAGCGCACAGTTGTTCAGCTTCAGTATGAGTCATGGCCGGATCATGGATGTCCAGAGGATATCGATTCGTTCATACGCTTTATGGATCAGGTCCGCTTATTCAGAGCTGGCTCCGTCGATCCAATAATCGTGCATTGTTCCGCAGGGATCGGCAGAACCGGCGTACTTATTCTAATGGAGACAGCTGAAAACTTAATTGAATCGAATCAGCCAGTGTATCCGTTGGATATCGTGTCACGAATGAGAGAGCAGAGACCATTAATGATTCAAACTTCTGTAAGTAAACTCTTTTATCTCCAATAGTAAATGCAATACTAGTGAATCTGACGATGTATTCACAATGCCCCTATAAGTTTAGATGGATATGAAATAGGTGTTGACCATTGCATTCTTATTTGTATGACTTTTCAGAGTCAGTATCGGTTTGTATGTGAGGCAGTGTTGAAAGTTTATCAAACGGGGAAAGTAAGACCTAATCCGGAATTTTGCCTTACTCCTCCAACTTCAACTCCGTTGTCGCCCCTCTCCGTATCGACGAGTGGGCCACCTACCTCAAGAAATTTTACATCCTGGTTTACCTCAGCGAAAATTTTTAATTAGTTACGTGATGTGAATGACTAGAATATATAAATTATACTGTTTGATAAGATGACATGTGTGTGTGTAATGTGCGAGTGATGTATGACGTGGTTAAATGTTTTGTGCAATTGAATCTTTCATTTTCTGTTGGGATTTTCAAATTCACTAAAAAAGAAGCTCATTCTAAAAAACAAAGTCTTGACTATTACTAATTTGTAATAGAGCTCGGTGTTGGGCCCGTTTGGTCTCTATTTAACATATCCGTCACATCGACTTTCTTCTATCTGATTGATCTAACTAAACGCATTCATGTAATGAATAAAACTGTCACAAATCAAAGAAAAAGTACTACTCCTTCTGCAGTACTGTTCAAACCAAACTGCCTACTACATACACTTTGAAATCTTTATGAAATGCAACAAAATTTACAAAAACCAAACCTAGACCTTTATAGAAATTTAGCAGGTAGCTCAGTTCCCCGTTTCTGCTGTGATGAGAAGAATTCGGAAACATTTTTACTGAAACCGAGAGTAGACTAGACAAGTCTATAAACTATTCAGATTCTATATCGCGATACCGTATTGTGCCCTTTCTAATTCTGTACACGAATTCTTGCATACTAGTCAATTCCTAATTTTTTTTGTGTCCGTTGTAATAAGTACGTTCTCAATAGGTCGTATATATGGGTATATACGTGTAAGTTATATAATTCTCGACATTAACAAAACTTCAACAAGTTTTTGAATGATTTGATTATTAAGGATGAATACATATATACTATCTCTTTGTGCAATTTATGACAACAATGATGTAATAGATTGAACCTCGAACCTTTTTATATTCGCTAATAGACATGCCATAATTTTCAAAAGAACTGCAAAATGTGTGCTGGACCGTACATCGTGTTTTGTGGTTAAACTTCAAAGTATTTACACTAATGTACTTCCAAGAAGAGCATTTTCCATTGATCGAGTTCGGTTCGGGCACTGACACATATTATTATCCAACATATACACAAGAATAATACGTATAATAATATAAGATTTATCATATGTAATATCGTTATCAGAAAATCGAGATGTAAAATGTTGTGTGTTGGTGAGTATTGTATGACTTTGTAATAAAAACCGAATTTATTTATTCACTCTACCGACTCAACCGTTAAACCTCGTGTGCTGATTGAGTTTTTCAAAAAAGAGTATTGTTGCAAGGCGGACGAGGGCGATAAATTGAAGGAAAAAAATGTCACAGGTTCATTTTTGCAGACTATTAGACTTTCATAAGGGCGTGCTGGGGGAAAATGAACTGGTACTTTGATGTGATCAGTATTCCAACAAGGCGAAAAATAACTTGGGCTGAACTGAGTGCTAAAATGATGAATTTCCTTTGACTTGTTTTCATTAACAAAAGTGCAGTTGCGCCATGGAGTGCAATGAAAAGTACGTAAACGAATGACCATTCCAACCAAATGCCTATTTTCTTCATGGACTTCATCGGTTCTTCAAAAATCTGAAATGTATTCAGACAAAATATTCTGGCATTCCCATTTCGATAATTATTATGAAGATTTAAACTGTAAACCATTTTACCAATCTTGTTGACTTCAGCAATTGAAAACCCATAAAAAGTTGGATGCTAAGAAAAACGTACAGCAGACTAGCGTAGACGACCAACCTGGTTATTTCTTAAATTGAATACGAAGAAATAAATTTTAAGACTTGAAACTTTTTATATTCGTTTTAAAGAATTAACTGTATTAATCACGCACTTTCCGTTATGCTGTAAGGGCCTGGTATCAGTTCTGCCCCGTGTCGAATCAACAGTCCAACGTAACTAGCTATTGATATAGCCAAAATCTGCACAAACAAATACAAGGCCAATATGAGTAAATGTAAAGCTTTCACTGTAATTCTACGATTTGTTTTGTAACAATAATTATTAAAGATACCATGTCGGTTAGAGCTACTAACTGAATTATCCTCGGACTGGAAAGCATGATTACGTTTTGGAATGAAATGTAATCAGGTAACGTACTTTCTACTCTTTTGTAAAGGTTAAGTCCTGTCTTGTGTTAAGTCGCCGACTCTAGAAGTTGGACTAATGAAAATTTAAGCTTGTTTCATGGTTAAAATAATAGTTTAACATACTAGCAAGCAGATAATAATCTAGCAAATTGCAAATGCTACACAAAGTGGCATATTTGTGTACACAAGTTTAATGTTACCGTTTCACTTATAATCTATCATCGGTCCACAAGAACTACGTCTTCATATTACTGAAAACAAACTTTACAGGTTCTTCCACCAATTAATCTTTCACTACCGCATATTTCAATCAATCTGCTGACAAGGTATTTTAAGCCCGTGTTCAATCCTTCTTTTCAGCGTTTGAAAACCAATTAATCATGTTACACTAGGTTCGAACTGATGGCTGCATTACTGGCCGCATACAATATCTCATCAATCATTGAGCCTCTTATTCTCAAGGGCGCATTGTGTTATTAGAGCCATGCACATCCTCAGTTAGTTGATAAAAACCATATTTTCGTGTTTCAAATTTGCATCAACATAATAAAAATAGGGATTTAACTTTTTAACTACGATGAAAAGTAAAGTCTTTAAGAATGTGCTAGGTATTTATTGTAAATCTTGCATAAACATTTTGACCCAGCAAATTGCTGTGCATCGAAATACAAACTCAATTAACCCGAAAAATATTCCATATAAATTGGTTGTACTCTCCAAATATAGCAGAACCGGCTGCAGACAAAGCTTTACAAATATTACAAATAAGTTGAGCCGAGCAGATCTTAACCAGCAAACACATTTTTGCACGGATGTATGCGGGTCTGTCTCAGTTGCTTCCTGCAAAAAATTAGCAGAACCGTAAAATACAAATTGACCATAGTTCAAAATTTAAAAAACGGTTCTGTCCATTAGGTCTAGTCAATTGACTTTATCGAAAGAAGTTATAGGGGCAACGTGAAAATGACAGAAATTTAATAAAAACATACATTATTTGGCAATGTTGCGACAATTATATTTACAGCTAATTCATATACTACTACTATTAAGATTGTATATCTCTTACCAGGCTGACAGCAGAAAATAAAACAGCAGCGATGACAATGGTCCAGCAATAGTGAAGCGTGAGTGTAACCCAAACAAAAATGTAGAATGGTATGTGACCTGAAATGAAAAATTAGTATGTTTGCTGTATAAAAGAAAATCTTAGATCCAAATTTTAGTTTACTCCCAACAAGTGCTAATAATGTAATACATTACCAGGTCCTTTCATTATTTCATTAACCCCGACCTTGTCTCCTATGATCCAATAGTAGGTGAACATTTGGTATGTAGCATACAAAATCGCAATGCATTGCAGCACCTAAATTATATTTGAAATTTTAATTCAAACATAGAATTATGTTGCGGATTTAAATAAACGTGGAAATAAAGTTTTACCCCATCACTACAGCTTATGAACTTGATTCTGCCCTTTAGCTTCCATGGGTTTTCTTCTATCGAATCCATCACAGAGATGCGTATAGCGTTCAACTTTCCGTAGACAATAAAATTATCAGGTTTGTATCACGGGAGAATGATTTAACTAACAGCAGACTTCAGTATACAGTGTAATTTTCATACTTATCGGAAATGTGTAACAAAACTTCTGGAATCTGTAACATTGACTAAACAGACTTGCGATGAGTAAAGTTAAATTTTTGAACTATACACATTTTACAATGTTCTGTCACAACCTCCAACTTGTGTTCGAAACTTGATGAAAACATGATTTTTGCCAGTATCCGTCTGCTACTGATCGACGCGTACAGTGAAATGCATCTTGTTTGAGTAGAGACGGAGTTGTGGAACATCTCAATCGACGAAGTGGAAATTTGCCATCATATCCGTACCCATTTACTCCAAGCACGCTTCCCCATGTTTATACCTCACACATTTGTTTCATCATTTCCATTCACAAACAAAGTGATGTGATCTCATGAGCATTAGCTACATAATAATAAAAGGCATAGAAAATTCTTACATTTATGTACCATGTCCCGTGTATATAAAGTGATCCTGTTGGAAGTAAAAATCTGATTTTCTAATAAAAATATTTATAATTTTCTGGTTATAGTTGCGGGTTCTGCTAATGTTATTCTGCCTCTAGAAAGTTTTATACAAATATTATCTACTCCAATGCACGTTTTTCATGGTACTCAGTATTCTGTATAACGTTTGGGAACATGCCTGGTTTATGTTAAAAAGTTTGAAAATTAAAGAAACATTTCAAAACTTAAGTGTGGAATTTGTTTATTTAAATAAAGTGAAAATATCAAAACCAAACATGCATGAACATCACTATACTTTTTATTGCTCATTTCTTTGCATACTATCATTCTAAAATCGCCATTAACTCCTAAGAAGAGAACATTATTATTTCTAGCTTATTTTTAATAAGGAATGTGGGAAGTGTACGTATTACTTTAAAGATCTGACATTCCTATCGTTTCCCTTAGACGTCCGTTTAAATACAAGGAAGCAATCCATGTTCAACGGTTGGACTTCAACCTAGCTTTCAAATCTATTCCAGTTGGTGACATTTATGCCCATGATATAAAAACAAGTTAGCCTTCATTTTCGTCCATTAGATCTAAAGGCGAATGTAAAGGACTTTTGATTTTAATGTAATGGAATTGCTAATAAATGTTTTGATTTGCATGTCATTGTGGCCGCCGAAGAATCAGTCACAACGCATCAGATAAAACTGTAATCTATAACTTATAAATGAGTCCGATTGAGGATATACATATGCACATACACTACGTGATAAGATATAAGTTATTATTTGATCACCTTTTGGCACTTAAAATTAATTGCATGGGACAACAGTACGGTGTATATAATGTAGTCTTATCATCTTCAGTTCATTTTTTCAAGTCGATCAGCGATTGACAATGAAATTTAATCGGTACTTGCTTAAACTAATGCCCAATAATCAAACTGATCAACTATAGGAAACGCTATTATTATTTTTGTTATTAGTTTTTCGTTCCGATCGAAATTTTGCTTGATCATTAACCACGAAATCTTTACCTCGTCCCCAGTGATGTAAGTGCTGTGTGCTATATACATATAACGAGAATAAAGATGAGATACGTCAGCAAGGTCTTCGACTTAAAAATTATCCTGATAATAGGGATTGCTTTAAAGTGCGCTTCCGGTAAAGTCGTCTACTTCATTACAAACGGTCTCAACGTATACTTGGGACAATTATAGTGCGAATGAAATTTTGTAACACACTTCTTTTGGTTATTTACAGGGTGTTCGATTGTATTAAGCGATGATTTGACTTTTTTGTTTTCTGAAGTTTCTGAAGACTATCCTGTCAATACTACTTTACCAAAGTGAGCCCTTATTGAAATTATAGTAAAATTAAACAAAGTTTTAAATGTAAACCTTCATGCTTTACTCCCATTTCAGAAGTCTCCCATTTATTGGTGAGCCAATGGAAAATGTGAAACTGCTAGTTTGTTCTGAGAGATTCGAAGAGGACACTGCGGTTAACTATATTGATCCAGTCGTCAATTGGGAAACGAATACCATTGACTTTTATTTGCGACATCCTCTTAGTGAATATCGAAAAGAGCAATGGTCCCCGAGCTTGGAGTTTGAATTTACATTGCCTTGTTCAGCCGATACTACTCGGTACACGTATCTGCTCACAATCATGGATGCCAATTTATACAAGCCTACATTTTCTGCTGAAACCTTATATGAAGGAGTCCTCAAATATTCACATTCACATGGGTTTCAAATTAAATTTGACCCATCATCAAGTGAAAACTCCAACTCTTGCATTCGCGTGACGGATCAGGACTTTAACCTGAAATATAGCAACATCAGTGTCACATGTGAAGGGCCAGATTGTGACCATTTCATATTTAAGACTGAATATGTGGGGAAAGACAAAGGCCATAATTATGATATAGAAGTCAAATTTGATTCAAACCCAAACACAGTCAAAAGCAACCTCTCTGAATATAGTTTTGATTTGATTGTAAACGACAGCTTACACATCACTACAACAAAGGTCAATCTTGTATTTGTCGCGGCTGATGAAATATCTCCAAGTGATTCTTCTTCTAGCCCTCTGACCATCATCATAGCAAGCTCCGTCACTTTACTTGTCGTTGTATCCTGCATAATAACTCTATCATATCAGGTCCTCCGAAACAGAAAGGCCAAGGACCTTCTTCGAAAATTGACGGAAGCTGAAATTCGTGAGTTTTTGGAGGGGACTGCAAACTTGGCAAATGAAGTAAAACGTTCTGTTGACGTAAACACTCCCATTATGGCTTTACCATATAACAAAGCGTTTGAAATACCACGCGACAAGTTACGAATAGGTAACTTTGTTCCATATGGAAAATGCGATGACGCATTAAGTTTCAGGAATAATATGATTTTTTAAAATTTATGTTAATAGATGAAACAACCATTTTGGGAACTGGTGCGTTTGGCATAGTCTGGAAAGTAAGTATTTACAACCAAAATGCATACAGAAATCATAATTCTGCCAAAGATTGATAATTTCATTCTCTATATAACAGGGTTCTGTTGTATTCAGCAACGGGGATGGGATCACTGTTGCAGTGAAATCAATTAAGCGAAATGTAGGTGTTCTGTACTTCAAAGCTTTATTGTCTGAGCTAAAAATCATGGCGTACATTGGGAAACATCCGAACATTGTGAGTTTCAAGATTATTCACATTAAACATTTCATGTCACATTTGCAAAAATATTTTCTTAAATTATATGGACATGTATTTTCATGTACTTTAGGTTAGTCTCGTGGGTGCTTGCACACACAATATCAGGAAAAGTACGTTGGAAGGAATAAGAGCAGGAGGAAACAATAACAAAATCACTCGTTAAACCGTTTGTTTGTTTTTCCTACATCTTTTTAATAGCTATGTAAACGTTCTGTCTCCACAGGGGAAGTCTATATTGCTGTGCAATATTGCGCAAATGGGAACTTTCACAATTATCTAAAATGCAGACGCGACCGATTTTCAAACTTGGTTTCAGATGGGGAAATGATCCTTACAAATGCAGCGTATGTAAAGTCTAGTCTAGTTTGTCTATTTTTGACATTCCATATAACAAACTGCATTCTGATCTGTTAGAATGGGCGAAATCATGAGATCATAATGTTATCAGCACTTTTCGTCAAAATTGAGATGTGCATTCTCTTTCTTTGTTGTTCCAAAGGACGTATTCTTACATGTATTCAAGCAAAGGATGCTTCTCTAAAACCATTTCCACAATGAATCTTCTGCAGTGGGCCACCCAAGTTGCGAATGGACTTCAGTATTTAGAAAGTCTTGGTGTATGCATCCTTTATATATGAAATTGCAATTTGTCCATTTGGTACAAAATTAGGTATTAAATTATATGTTTGTTTCAGGTTATTCATGGAGACCTTGCAACACGAAACATTCTTCTAGACAGTGAAAGAATTGCAAAAATTGGAGATTTCGGTTTGTCGCGACGTTTGATTGACTATTCCGACTATTACTACACGAAAACGTCACAATGTCCTTTACCGTGGAAATGGATGAGTCCAGAGTCATTGAAGGACATGAAGTTCTCAATGAAATCTGACATGTGGTCATTTGGAATGGTCTTATGGGAAATTTTTTCATTAGGCCAGACACCATATCCTGGCCTAAGTTGGGATGAAACGTTTGTAGAAAGGCTAGAAAGTGGAATGCGTCCAGCTCGACCTTCTTTTGCATCTCATCGCCTGTAAAATTATTACAAAATTCAATTAGTCCACCCACATTAGATTATTGAGGTTGCTGAGTTTTTCGCAGAATATTGAAACTTTAAGCTATTATCTGTTGTTTTTAATTAGTTACGATATTATGACTGATTGTTGGAACTTGGAAGCACATGACCGTCCAGCCATTCTGGACATCAAACGAGCTCTCGAAAACATAACCAGCTCCGCCCTGCGACAGGTAATTCCAGCAAGATAAACTTTAATTAGTGCGGGATCTAAAGGCTCTCTAAAGTGCAAATGTATGTTACTTTACCCAACAGAAAAGCGATTTGAGCTACATGAGGTTTCTTGGCGAAGTACCTTCCGTGACCATGCTTCCAGAAGGGGAAGATGGTTACTTAATACCAAATACAAACAAGAGGAGGAACAGCTATTGGGATGTTTAAACATAAACTATATCTTGTATATATGTAATTAATTAGCCTACCAGTTTTTGACAGTAAACAACAAAATATTACGTATGAAATAACGTCACTTTTCTGCGATCTTAAAGCTATGTAAATATTTGCAATTGCTTTATCATAACCTCAACCTACGCACCTTCATATCCGTGAGTTTGATACATTGTATTGTACATCATATAGCATTTCCAGCGACGACAGTGATTGATTGACAAATCGACACAAGGATATATTCATCCACATGAACCGATATGACATTTCGTAGTTTCCTAGAAATCGCCCTTGCATACTTTAAAATGAAATCCCAAATTAGGTAAAGAACAGATTTTGTCTGAAACTTGCAGTCTTCGAAAAACGTACATTTGCTTCAATCATCAGCTTCTACAGATAAGCAAACAATTTAGTACAGCTTTTCCTTCTTCCTTTATCAGATAGTTATTGACTTCCATTGTCCCAACGTAAAAATGATCAATATATCATGCATATAAAGTCACATAGAACATCAATTTCCAATATTCCAACAACCCGAAAGGTAATTGATGTTGATATTGCCATGTTAAACATAAAATATCTTACATTGAGGTAATGGTTTTTGTGCATTAACATAAAAAGAATGCACCCGTTATCAGACAAAGCACACGACAATGTTACCACGTTCAACACTTACTCAGCAAAGTAAATCAACGCAATTTTTACATGTCATCACCATTCGAACAATATAATATGTATTTATTTATATTGATGATTGCCAATTTATCTAACTTGAACCTCAGACAATCAGAGCAGAACAAGCCACTAAAGCAAACCCCAAAAATTATCTTAGTCAATGGCAGTGACATTGAAACTATTGGAATGGACTGTATACACTTTGGAAAGCTGCAGCAACCCCTGCTATCTGCATGTTCGCTGTCCCACACTTCATCTCATATTTTTGTAGATTGCAATTTTAAAGCGCTCGCCTTTTTAACCAATAGTATACTACACAGTTAGTTTTAAGATTTTCAACAATGAACCTGAGCGTACCGAACGTGATCGTCTTACTAGTTTTTATTTGTAACTCACACCTTTCCGTATGCCAAAGTAAGTAAAATCTTTGTAAAATTTGATAAACTCAACAAGAACACTGAATGATTTGATATGATAATATTTGATATGATTTGTTCTTCTCCTCTTACCCCAAACCTTAATTAATGCTAGACTGTGGTGTTCCAAGATATGTAAATGTGAAGCAAAGTGACATCCTGACAGAAACGATGGACACTGGACAAATTCTGACGTAATACTACATCACATTCATTGAATGTTTCTTGTTTCATCCACATTACAGATAAGAATTATTACGTGTGATACATGATGTACGCTTGATATCCAATGTTTACAGGACAGTTCCAGCAACTAACGTGGAAAAAGTTAGAAATTTCACAAAAAATCCTGCCGACTTTGCCGATTTAAGGTTAGAACTGCAAATTCTAATTTTGGAAGTGAAAACCCCCTTTTGGTCCCGACTCAATCCCACATCCAAAAGCTATATTGATGAGGAAATGGTAAAAGAAGTGGAAATCTCAGCGCTATTGGAATGTAGTGATGGACAAACCAAAGAGATCACTTTTCGCGTTCCAATCGTTGACGAGAATACTGAACTGCCTCGCTTTGAACAACTGGAATATCATTTGACAGCAGAGCCATGCGTTTTGGGGAGATGTGTATTGGCTTTTGAAACAGAGATTTTTATAATCGATGAAGATAGAGATGAAGAGAATGCGGCAGTGGAAATCAGCACTGATTGTAATGAAATAGAAGTTCTCACCAATCTGATTACAATTGAACCATGGTATGCAAATGGACGGGATTCTGATGGTGATGGGAGATTACACAAAGGATTTCAAACAAAAGTGAAACTGGCATTTGCACCACGTAATTTGTCCCTAGAAAAGTCCATTAGTTTTACCATCATGGCTAAAAATACAAAGGAGGAGGTTAAGCATGAAGTCATTTATACTGCGAAATCAAATATTACCATCACATTTGAAGAATTTCCAGGTCGAATCCTACCACCTATCTTTACAAGTTCCTTTTATTACGCACAAGTAGAATATTTCGGAGAAATGGTAAAAGTTAGACCAAAGGAAATACTTGCAGTCATCCCATGGGATAATGATTCGGAAACAAACAATATTAGATACAAATTCTCAGGGTTTCCTAGTGTATTTCTTATGGATACGGATACCGGAAAGATGAAGTTTAAGAGCGATCTGGAGGAGACTACTTTGGACGAAATACGAAATAGTGAAATAACCTTTAGTGTTACTGCAGAGAGGATTAAAAAGGTTGATGAAGGTGAAAGCATTCGGTTGAATACGGCTTCCTCCAGCGCATCGATCGTGATATTCTTTTCTAACTTAAATGAAGACCCCACAAACTCGACCACTGAGTATCCCTGCTCACCTGAATGCTATACAACACCCACGCCATTCCCAGGTAAAATTATCACCCGTACTTATATGTTTCAGAATTACTAGTTGCAATCCGTAAGGTCAATGTCAAGACTTGTACAATATTTTAAAATGTTTTACTAGGTACGTGTCCCATTACAACATGCCCGAGCCCAGAACCTTGCCCTGGAACTACAACCATATTGCCAACAACTTATGAACCAGATCCTACCACATATCCACCTGAAATAACTACCACAACCACAGTGCAGCCTTCAACAGAAGAAACGGAGAAGCCTCCAGAATCCACATCTTCAACAGTAGAACCAACTACAACAACCCCTGCACAGACCACCCCGTCTTCTGAACCATCAACTACTCTTGTAACAGAGACTTCCAAGTACACATCTACAATAGAACCAACTACAAATCCTCATGAATCATCCACCACACCACCTCAGTTGTCAACCACAGAAGAAGTTACCGACTCCACTACAGGATTTACTACGGAACCCACCAGTCAATCGACCACCACCAGATCTACTACTATTAGTACTTCAACTACGTCGCCTCCAACAGTCACCCCTCAGCCAGGAAATTGCACATGTAATTGCAATAGATTTTCCTGTCAAGAACCGGAAACGATCCCTAGTAAAAATTCCACTGAGTATTATGAATATCCTGACCCTTATAACTGTACCATTTACCATCGCTGTTCAAATGAAACGGGAAGCAGCTCATTCTTTACATGTCCAACTGGAAAGGTATACTGTCCAACAAATGCAGCCTGTGAAACGGTTAATGATTGCTTACAATTATATGCTGATCGAGGATGGTGGTGGAAATCAGGATATGGTGGCGGTTATGTAAGCAGTGAAGAATCCGGTAAGGCATAATTTATGCAAAAATGCCAGGATTATTTCTTCCATATATAATGTACATTCTTTTTTTTACAGACGAAGATTCTTGCGAAGAGTGCGAATGTGGAAGGACACCGCCAGGTCAAAGAGGCAACTTATGTGAAGAGTCAAATTTCAATGGAACGACTGAGGAAGCATTAGAGGACCCAGTATATTGTGACATCTTTCACAAGTGCGTAGCAGATGGTTCCGGTTATCATGACTATAGAATGAAATGTCAAGTTGGACTAACCTTTTGCAAGGCAACTAACAGTTGTACATGGCCTAATCGGGCTGGCTGTCCATGTCCTTCTTTCAAAAGATTTAAGCAATGCGATGTTTGTAAAATGGGAGGCTTGGAACACTTTGATATATTCAAGTTAAGGTTTACTAAAGGTCGCGTTAATCATTAACTACTGTTTTTAGTCCAGACTGTAATTAAATATAAATATAACCAATAAATGACAAAAAATCTCGAAAATTGTTTTACAGCACATATTGTACTCCATTAAATAATTGAATTCATTTAAATCACGATAAATAACATACAAAAATCATAGGCCATGCATCATCACATCATGCAGTACAAGCCCAGCTTTATTTGGGAGCTGCGATGTACACTTACACGCATTGCATGGTAAAGTATACTATATAATTCACTATACACACATCCATTGCATGTAATACAGGGACCTTTGTGCACACACCAATGAAAATATATATTCCTTGCATACTAAGACATACTACAGCAAAGGAAACTCGTTTTGTCCGTTTTTCATGGACTGAAAGTCATGCACACAACATGCAATGCAATAATAGATCATCCTTTCTCAACGGTCAAAAAATCTGGTCCTGCAGTTGGATTTCATAAACAAATGTCCCATATTATCTAACCAGGTGTGAGAGTGAATGAATCGGAGAGCCCTTTGTCAGAACAGATTTTAAGGCACAGGAAGCTCATATATTGGTGCATTTTCAAACTTGCCAATTTAATGTGAAACAAAAAATACCTGATTGAAAGGTCATCATTTGTACTTGGACAGCTAGCATAATGTCGCACACACCATCGCTATTGGACTCAATCAGAAGGACAATTGAAGAAAGAAATTTATTTTCAGCAAGGTCGCGTTTAAAATTCGTTTCTGCATTACACAGTGCTGATCATGGGACTAAGGGTCCATTGGATAAGGGATCCAGAAACTTTGGATCACCCTTATCTAGCAAAGCTACTGCTGAAACTAGACTTAACCGATTGCGAAACAAAGTAATTCAAGAGATTGTGAAAACCGAGGAAATCTATGTGAATCAGCTTAAGATAATTCAGAATGAGTTTATGGAAGATTCTGATATTAAGCTGACATTCACAAAACGGGAATATAATGGTAACTAAAACTCATCGTTGTGAACATGAAAAATACACACATAAAATCAAACAATTTTTTCATATCAGCAATATTCAGCAACATCCCCATATTATTGGAGGTGAACGAGAGGCTGCTGAAGGAACTGAAAACCTCAGAGTTCTGTACATCTTCCAGGTCAAGAAATGATGAAAACGACATTGATTCATTACCTTCCATTCAATCAGTCGCAGACGCCTTTCTAAACTACGCTCCTTACCTGAAGCTATATTCTACTTATGCATCCGGATTTCAACAATCTCACGAAATTTTGCTGGTAAAATCAACTACTGCAATTAATGATGTTTTCATATTCTAATGAACTAACCTGTCATCTAATTTTTATTTGAACTAGAAAATATTGGGACAGAATCCTCAGCTACGAAGTCTGGTTAAGACAAAAGAGGAAAATTTGAACAACACTCTTCAATCATACTTAATTACTCCAATTCAGAGGATTCCAAGATATAAACTTTTGCTGCAACAACTCATCAGCTATGTTTCATCCGCAGATAGAGAAGACCCTACTTCAAAAGCAATTATTGGTATTATTCTACGTGATTGCATTATTTTAATCATTCTATTTGGTTGATGAGTGTAGTGCCCTCTCTATAAACAATGAAATTTATCCTGCAGATTCCATTAAACGACTGGATCAAGTTGCTCAACATATGAATGAGATGATTAGGCAGCATGAAAACTCTTGTAAACTCATCGAAATTAGTACATGGATCGGGAAAAATTATCATGGAACGCTGGTTGAGCCTGGGCGTTATTTTATTAAAAGCGGATCAGTACTCAAGGTAATGATTTTTCTAGGTTATTATCGTTTTTTTGCTTTACAAAGGTATTAACGTAGACATAAACATGGTTCTAGGTTCCATCATCTACTATTCAACAAAGTCTTACCGGAAACAATCAATTTTACCTTATCCTATTAAGTGATCAGCTTCTGTCTTGCAAAATCAAGTCGGAAATAGGATCAAAAGGTTGTCTGCAGCCGACTTTGGTTCTTCCTTTGAAGAAATGCATAGCTTCCTTGATTGATATTTACGCAGAGGTAAGCATTTTGTGCGTGTTTCTGAAGTAAATTAGCATATAAATGTCCTATTTACCAATGCATCAAATTGTGTTAAGGTGGCATGCGAGGGAGAAATTCTCAAGTTCACCTTAATGGAACCTGATGATCTCCAAGACTGGGTTACAACCATAAACGAGTCTTCTCGTGCTCTAAAAACACGATCAGCTACTCTGAAGAAGGAAAGCTCAAATACAAAGCCCTTGAGGAAGGAGCAAATCAAGGATATAGTAAAACGCAAAAAGAGGGGTATCAAGCGGGGTAGGAGCGAGGAGTCTCCAGCGCCAACCCCTGGAAAACTCAGAAGGTTCATGAATATTTCTGAAAGACTGGACCAACTTGTTGATTACTTTTCTCCAACCAAGTCAGGTCTTACTCAAAGAGTTGCCGACATAAATGTTAGTTCACCTGTTTGTCACACGCCTGGAAGAATGGTAATTCCTCATAATGTACACTAATTATATTCATGAATATAATATCAGCATAAAAAATGTTTGTCTTAAAAATGCTTTTTAGGAAACAATTCCGGAGCACTCTGGTGGATGGTATGGAGAAAACGAGGAGAATGAGCATGACCTGCAAAACCTAAAACTAATGTCTGTTTCTCGTTATCCACAAACAACCTGTAATATTCTTTGAATCTCGTTGAACCTTTATCTGAATAGAATGACCTGCTATCGGTGTGCAGTCGTCTTAATAAATGTCACGATATAAGATCTACGCATTATAAATATAGCTATGTATTTCTGATCCTTCCCGTATTGTTGACGCATAAATCTGTAGACTTAGTTTTAGTTTTGTAAGATAAATACATTCTATTTGTAAGTTTATGAAATATATGGCATTGTGTAATAAATCAAATTACTTAAACATACAGTATTAAATAAATCACGTGAAGGCATCAATCGAGATATGTGTTAAATTGTCCTAATGGTATAACCCAATCATCCCACGCCACCGTTAAATTGTAGAGAACGTACACGGAGGCGGCTCCACTTGCTATGTCATTATGCATATACGTCTGACATGCCATTTCGTTAGAAAGTGTAGAAGTTTCCTTAAACTAACAAAACTATTGAGTAAATTAAAGTACAAGTGCAAGGGCATGCCGCTCGTCATTGCAATCCTACGTGAGTACAATATCTTCAATAAAAGCATAGTTAGCCTAACACCAACACCATACGCTTACCATTAATCCAGTAGACTTGGGGATTGCAATTAATATGCTTAATAGAATGCGTATGTTCAACACTTTTTGGAGGCCCTATATAGGCATATACTCATTGTTGCTTCTCACGTTTGGGCAAAAAAGCAAAACTATATCTTATACATTTATTCTGCGTACCTGCTACCTTGTGATTATGAAGAATTGGTAGAAAGCTTGCTACATTAATAAGCTTTGTTGAAGAAGCTATTCGTCAGCCCCAACAAGTTCATGCGCACACTCCTGTGAATAATATTATTGTTGCGTTCCATCCAATCTTATGTATGTCGATTTGCGAAAAGTCCTGTAAGGAAATGGCATTCCTACAGT
Source organism: Orchesella cincta (assembly GCA_001718145.1). Lineage (NCBI taxonomy): Eukaryota > Metazoa > Arthropoda > Collembola > Entomobryomorpha > Orchesellidae > Orchesella > Orchesella cincta. The sequence goes on from LJIJ01000422.1 coordinate 41,444, forward strand.
AATTCAACCTTAAACTTGTTCGTTTGGAGGACAACAATGGAAGTTATACTGCTACATGTTTGTCTTATGAAGCGTATAAAAAACTCATAAAATGTATGCATGCATGAGTCTACAAATCAAATCAACATGTGTGCTGTTGTGATTACAACTTCCATGAATCTTGACCATGCGATGCGAATACATAAGATGTAAATACGACGGACTACATCTGCGTGAAGAGTTAGGAAGTTGCAATTACTGTAAGCATATTATTCTGGAGGGGATCAATGATTATAATGGAACACGATTTGATGGAAAACAGTTTTTTCTGTATCATGTGCTCTCTGTCTCTAGTCAGTTCTTTATTTCATTGTCTTAACTCTGCTGCCAATTTTTTGAATAAAGAACGGGTCAACACACAAATCGTTTACGCTTTTCGTGCTAATCGCAATTGCAGCTATTTCGCAACCGCTGATTCTTACCCATTTCAAATTTATTTCCCTAATAAGCGTCAAATTTTATTCCAGTCTCGAGTGTAAACCTGTGCAGATCAGACATGCTTTCTGAAGACTTGCAAAAACTATTTATTTTCATACGATTGCAAAACGTGAGTTTCTTTTAGTTTGCCGTGAGTTTTGTGAAGTTTTTCGCAAATCATGGTGCGAACAGTGAACCCATGGGGTCATGCGAAGCAGAGTTGGACGATAAATGAAATGTAAGTGCATCTGTTGAGGGTGACTACTGACACAGTAATTTTGTTTCATTCAACAAAAATGCATTTTTGAAATTTAAACTAAAATGTGTGTAGATACCAACCATCCAGTTCGAGAGGAACTAGCAGCTATGAAAGACTGAAATTACTTATTTGGAAAAACTACAAGCTACAAACCAGGAACAAGTTGCAAACCTTTCTGGAACTACTATTCCCTTTGATTTTTATAGCAATCCTAGTAGTCGTTAGAGTGCTCGTTCCTTCAACACATATAAATGAGCCGACAATTTTTCCACCTTTAGAAATTGATGGAGTTCCTCCATACGTTATTCGAGAAAAATGGTTTGCATACCTTATTTGTATTCTCACTAAAATAGAAGCAGAAGTTTCAAAAGCAGTACATCCATATTTTTGTTTTTGACTCTAGTAATATGATATACTACGCACCAACCAATGGTGCAATTGATAATCTCATTCAGGAAATTAAGCTGACTTACTTTGATGCAGCGAATTTAAAGTACAATTGTAAGAAAGTTTTAAAAGATCCACTCATTTCATACACATTCGTAGGTAAATTCCTAATTAGTTTGCTCATTTCGGGAATTTAGTTACCGGATTTGAAAATGAAGATGAGCTTTTGGAAGCGTACGACCAGGCAAAAAATGAAGATGAATCAGCTTCCGCTGATTTTGAAACAACTTCACCAGTATTAGCAGGAATAGTTTTCGAAAATGATTTTGATGACGGTGGATTTCCGAAGAACATTAAGGTTAAATGAATTCCCACAACTTGAATAATAAAACTTGCATTTTCTTTAAATCTCATCCTTACATAATGTGAGAAACGTGTTGAATTGCAATTGCAGTACAAATTGAGATTTCCTGCGTCTCAACGAAGCGACTATGATGCAATAGCTGAAAAGTTTGGTCTCAAGGCTGCATGGTTCACAGAACTGATTTATCCACTATTTCAACTGTTAGGTCCCAGGGCAAAAGATAAGATTAGTGGTGGTCTTCCAGGTGATTTGATCTTGCATACAAAAGAGATTTGCAAATTTATGCTATTCTATTTTTATTTGATAAGTGAAATTATTTAAATTAAATATCCGCAGGTTATTATGAGGAAGGATTCCTATATCTGCAGTATGCAGTCGATAGAACACTTATTCGAATGGTATTAAATGATAGTACAATAGAACACGACAAATATGACATCAAGCTCCAAAGATTCCCATACCCAAGCTACATTGATGACAAGTAAAAATGTTTACCGTTTTTTGTAAATTTTTAAATAGTCCCATCATTGTCTATTATACAGTATATACTTTAATTATTATCATGTGGATTTGTAGATATCTTTTCGGTCTGCAAGCATTCCTGCCTTTACTATTAATTTTGAGTATGCTTTTTCCTGTACTGCACATTACTAAAGGAATTGTTTATGAGAAGGAAAAGAGGCTTAAGGTACATACAATTGGACTTTAAACTCGTAATATTTATTAATATTTGCGTGCTAAAAAGAGAAAGAAATTCCCGTAAATTGGAAAGTTTTATTGATTGTAGGAGTCGATGAAAATGATGGGCTTATCTAATGGGCTGCTGTGGACTGCTTGGATTCTCAAGTCGCAACTATTTTTGATGATTTCCAGTGTCATGATAGCTGCTTTGCTCAAGGTAATTTGTTATATCATGAATTTAAAATGCTTATAACTGAAATTGCATCATTACTTGTTGCAGGCTAGATTTGTATCGTCACAAGAGATGGCTGTTATTCCAGAAACTGATATTACAGTGCTGATATTCATAATATTTATATACTCGTTCTCAGCCGTTTCATTTTCGTGCTTTATATCCACTTTGTTCTCTCGAGGTACATGGCCAAGAATCGTAAAGATGAGCAATATATATTATATTTATTTAATCCGTTTTATGCACAACCAAAATTGATTATTCCAGCAAACACTGCAGCGTTGGCTGGTGGCACCTTTTGGTTTTTTATATACGTTCCATACGCATTCATCCAGCCTCGATACAACACTTTGTCAAGGACTTTCAAACTTGTATGCAGCTTTCTGACCAACAATCCTATTGGATTTATCAGTCAAATAATTTGTAACTTTGAAGGAATTGGAGTAGGAGTTCAATGGTCGAATTTATCTAAAGGATCAACTCCTGATGACAACTTTTCAATAGCAGACTGCCTAGTACTTCTCTCCATTAACTCTCTTGTGTTTCTTCTAGCCGCATTTTACATTGGTTAATTTTATGTCTTTTTAAAACTTAGTTTAAAAATTAATGTGGCTCTTTCTAATTTAATTAATGTGACTCTTACTGATTTAATTAATAGAGGCTGTGTGGCCTGGCGAGTTTGGCATTAGATTACCGTTTGACTTCTTCCTCAAAGTAGGCTTATCTTTACATTTACCTTATGGAATTATACGCGTCGCGTGTGTGTGTAGTAGGAAAAGTTTTGACAGTTTATTTTAACTAATAGAAATGGTACTGGACAGGAAGCTTTCGTCACGCTCCAGAGTATGATTTGGGCAGTAACTCAAAGACCAATAATAATAGCCCATATTTCGAACCTGATCCCTCACAAAAACATGCTGGAGTTGAGATAAGAAATTTGACAAAACGCTTCCGTGAAAAAACTGCTGTGAATAGAATGAACTTGAAAATGTATCCGGATCAAGTGACAGCATTATTGGGGCATAATGGTACGAGACCTTTCTCCTTAAACAGAACTAATACCAATCGTATGACAACTTTCAAAACTCATTTTTACTTGCATTTTAAATCGGTTTAGGAGCCGGAAAAACTACAACAATGTCTATACTGACTGGCTTATTTCCTCCAACCTCTGGAACAGCTTTAGTAAATGGATATGACATTTGCAGTGATATGAATTCTGTTAGGGCAAGTTTAGGAATTTGTCCCCAACATGATGTCTTGTTTGACGAACTAACTGTGGAGGAGCATTTACAATTCTTTTGCAAACTTAAAGGATTGGACAAAGAGAAAGTAGACTCTGAAGTAACTAGAATGATTGAAGCATTAGGTCTTCAGAAGAAGCGTCATGCAGAGAGTAGAACGCTGAGCGGGGGGATGGTAAATACAGCATCTAAATAAGAAGCTAATAGGAATAATACTTGTATAAATTTTCTAAACTTTAAAATTCTAATAATTTAGAAAAGAAAACTTTCAGTGGGAATTGCCTTTTGTGGCGGATCTAAGGTATGCAGGTTATCAATCAATTGAATCAAATGATCGTATATAATTTTTTCGTTAAGGAAAATGACAAATTGTAATTTATTACACTATAGGTGGTGTTGCTTGATGAACCGACCAGGTAATTTTTAATCATTGCATTAATCCCGTCTATATATTAACATTTTATTACCATATCCTTTGTTAGCGGCATGGATCCTGGTGCAAGACGTTCGACCTGGGACCTCATCCAGAGTGAGAAAAAGAATCGCACGGTTTTACTTTCTACTCATGTAAGCTCAGACTAAGACATCAATATAATATCAGCACATGATTATGCTAACGGCTTGAATATAACTAATTAATATAGTTCATGGAGGAAGCAGACCTACTTGGAGACAGAATAGGTGAGTAAAAAATATAGGCATCTTAATTATAAATGCTAGTCTCAACCCTACAAAAAATAACGCTCCATTTTATTATTATCCCCAGCGATTATGTCACAAGGAGTCATGCAGTGCGTTGGGTCCTCCTTGTTTCTTAAAAAGAAATATGGTGGTGGTTATCATCTTGTTATTGTGAAAACACAGGAATGCGTTGTTGAAAATATTACGAACGTTTTGAAAACTGCAATTCCGGACATAGAAATCGACCAGGACATTGGTGCTGAGCTGAGTTACGTTTTGCCTGATTCTAAATCTCACTTGTTCTCTACCTTGTTTAGCGAACTAGAGGAAAAGCGCAAAGATTTGGGCATCGCAAGTTATGGTGCATCAATTACAACAATGGAAAATGTATTCATGAGGTGTGCTGCGCATTTACTACAAGTTTCATGTAGGTAATATAATATGCATGTTAATGTAACTCATGGTTGGTTTTGTGATTAGAGTATTAAGGGAAGCAGAAGAGGCAACCCTTCGAGAAATTTCTGAAGAGGAACAACTAAGAAACGATGAGCTAAAGCTGCAGATGCAAGAAGCTGCTAAAACGTACTCAGATAGAAATACAGGACTTACCTTATGGCTACAACAACTATGGGGAATGTTGATCAAAAGAATGCTATTTATCACTCGAAATCATATGCTGGTTTTCGGAGCAGTAAGTACTATAGTGCTTGTACTGACTAGAAGAAACTTGGGGTTAAATGAGACATTTGTCATTTTTTATTAATTTTTGCAGCTTCAACTTCCTATTTCTTACGTTGTGATAACTTTCTGCATCATGAATGCTTTTCCAGGGTTTAATGATCCAGCTCCGCTAATAATATCTCTAGACGTAAGTTTATCCAATAATCGTTATGAAACAAAACCACCAAACAATGCAGTTTTGATGGAATAATTTACATTTACATGTTTAATACATAACTTTAGTCATATGAAACTGTGGGGAAAACGACTACAACAATTCACTGCCCAACAGAAAGTAAAATCTGCAACTCTTACAAGGAATTCATCTCGCATAACGATTACATCACAGCAGATGTGTCTCAGAATTCCACCCTGACCGATTTCATTTTAGAGAAGGTAACAAGCATCATTTATATAATAAACTTGGGGCATGTTGAGACAACTTTGTTAACTCATTTAGGCATCAAAGGAACTAGCAATCGTAAACTTTCAGCATATCATTGGCTTCGAGGAACGAATGAAATATGATGCCAACAAGAAGGGCAGAACGAACGTCACAGAACTAATTGGATTTTGGAATAACCAACCATTCCACGCGGCTCCACTGACACTTAATTTTATCACGAACGCACTTCTTCGCATGGCAAATCATTCCATTGAAATTACCAACCACCCTTTTCCATATAGTACTCTAGATAGTTTGAAAGAGCAAGGTGGCGTGTTGACGATTGGATTTCAAGTTGGTTATAATTTAGCTTTGGCCATGAGTTTCCTTGCTGGTTACTTTATACTTATTCCTATTCGTGAGCGGACATCCGGTTCCAAGCATTTGCAGTATATTTCTGGCGTCAAACCACTAATCTTTTGGATAACAAGTTTCGTGACGGATTTAATGCAGTTTGTACTTCCTTGCTTTGGTATCATTGCTGTTCTAGTTCTATTTAAAATGGAAGAGTTTAGCACCTTAGTAATGCAAGGATATTTTCTGATGTTGTGTGGATGCTTTGGTCTTGCAATGATTCCACTTGTCTACATCTTGTCTTTTAAGTTTCAAATTCCCACAAGTGGCTTTGCAGTGATTGTCGTATCAGCAATATTTACAGGTATAAAATCATCGAGTTATGGGAAGCCCCACATAAGCAGAACGATGATTATTTGAATGTTTTTATGCGTTTTTAGGACTAGCCCCAATGTTTGCAATTGCATTGATTCAAAATCCTGAATTTGGACTGGAAGAATTAGCAGATTCTATCAATAAATATGCTTTGATTTTTCCAAACTATGCTCTTGGAATGGGGATCGTACAGCTTTCATCCAACTTTCAGCTTTCCAAATCATGCTCACAGCATTTCAATCTGGAATTTTTGTGCTCAGCATATCCAGATTCTATCTGTTGCAACAAACGTATGAATCAATCCAGACTATTTCATTTCATTTAATATGAATGACTCTAACAGAATTTTCATGTTTTACCTATTAAATCTGTAGTGAAAGAGGATTATCTAGACTGGGAGCGAACTGGGATCGGGCGTAACATTGTTTATTTACTGATTTCTGCAGCAGTTTATGCACTCATTCTCGTTTTGATTGAGTGCAAATTTTTCCAAGGACTTAGAAAATGTTGCAGTAGTCCCAAAATTAAAGATGATGACGATTCAGACTCGGAGGAAGGTAAACTGACAGAATATGACGTAATCCGGTTATATCACCCGTGAATTTTTACAAGACTAATATTTAAGCTTCAATATTATATAGTTTCGGATACGCTAGAAGATTCTGATGTGTTGGCTGAACGTAATAGAATTGCCAATGGTAGTTTATCATCTCTGAGTCAAAACAATAATCTGATTGTTCGGTAAGTTTCTTATTTGCTTCATGCCTTTTTTAATTGATTTCATCAACAAGTAAGGCATTGATTTGTTTTCAAACAGAAATTTGAGCAAGTATTATGACGACTTTCTCGCAGTGGACGAGCTTAACTTAGGTGTCCAACGTGGGGAATGCTTTGGACTTTTAGGAATTAATGGAGCAGGTGGGTTTAATCTCGTATAAATTAAGTTTGAATTCCTGCTTCCATCTCATTTATTTTTATGTCATTTTAGGTAAAACAACAACATTTAAGATGGTCACTGGTGACTTGGAGCCGTCGAGTGGTGATGCTTATGTTGCTGGCTATAGTGTAACTAATCAACTCAAAAAGGCTCATCAAATGATGGGCTATTGTCCCCAGGTAAGTTCAATTCAGATATCTAAACGCTGCATTCCGACCATTATGACTACAAATTTTGATGATTTGCTAGTTTGATGGCTTGATTGGTGAGATGACCGGAAGGGAAACAATCAGAATGTTTGCTCGTTTAAGAGGAATCAGGGAGAAGGATATTGGAGTACTGACAAATGAGCTTTCAGAACGGTTACTGTTCACGCCTCATATCGATAAAAATGTTGACAACTGCAGGTAAAGCCCATTTTACCTTTATTGATGAATGGACATACATTTTCATTTCAATGGAAATTAATTTTATTGTATAAATTTTAGTGGAGGAAATAAAAGGAAGATTTCAACAATTGTCTCGATGATTGGCAATCCTCGCATTATCTTCTTAGGTATTAACTTTTTAAATTTAAATTTAAAAAAATAGAAATGCAGTAATATTTTTTTTACTTCTGGTGAATTTTTTTCCCCCCCTTTGGTGAACACCAACCTATTCTCTATTCATAGACGAACCGGTATGATTCAATATATTTTAATTTAGTAACCTTTCGATAATGAGCTTGAACTTAGTCAATAAATTTATTAATTTAGACCACTGGAATGGATCCGGTGGCCCGAAGGCATCTATGGGATGCCATAACTCTGATTAGAAACCAGGGAACATCAATCGTTCTCACTTCTCACAGGTGAAGATTATATAACACAAAACTAATTCATATATAATTTGTACATATTAATGAATGCGAATTCCACACATATTTGAATGACGTCAGCATGGAAGAATGTGAAGCCTTGTGCACGAGATTAGCGATAATGGTAAATGGACGGATGCAAATTTTGGGGTCTCCACAACATTTAAAAAATAAGTTTGGTAAGGGATATACCATCATTGCTCAAACTGCAGCTAAAGTTATAGATCCAGATCAACCTTTCACAAGATCACAGCAGGTTTGTCACTTAAATTCTTATCTTCAAAATGCGTTTTACATTAGCAATACAGTTGTAAGTTAAATGGCTCAATTTTTCAACTGTCAGGAGCAAGGCCGAAGAAGAAGCAGTAACAAATCTATAAAGCGAAAGAGGTCAGATCAACAACATTATTGGGAGCTTGAATTACAGGATCTCCGTAAATATATTGAAGAGCGATTCCCAGGTATTAAAAAAATGCAAAAATACTTATGACTCGGTCAAAAAAATAGTTTAATCATTTTGCCAAATTATCAATGTAGCATGTACACTAAAGGACATTCATCCTTGTTTCGTACATTACCACATTCACCCCGACGTGAACGTGTCTTGGGGTGAACTATTCTCAGCTATGGAAGTAGCAAAAGTACGTTTCAAATTGGAAGCTTACTCGGTCGGACAAACATCGTTGGAGCAAGTTTTCTTGAATTTTACAAAATCTCAGATCAATACAGCCTGAGTCAAATTAGCATCTCGTTGTTTTTAAATACATACCTGTAATTTAATACGATCAACATTACTTAATAAAATTTCAAACCACCACAGAAAAGAATCTTGTTGGCTAATAGAAGTCATTTAACTGCAGTACTAATCGTAAGGTTTACAACTTCACAGAACAGTGAGCTACAGGGATAAAAGGTATCTAAGAAAATAATGTTGTAGCCGCAGGCATGTGGTATTTTTATCGTCTATCGAACACGGACATGCATATTTACATAGATAAACTTCATGTGAACCTTACTCAATGTATTTCTATATGATATCTGCATTATTATGTGCATCTTATGCCCCTCGTATATTTAATGCAGTCGATAAGTACACCGGCCCTGTATGCATAAAAATATTGTACAAAATGTTTTGTCGAACTTGGTAGTAATGGTCTATTGATCCGAACGACAGTAAATGTACTTGATGGGCTATTTTTATACAGTCAACTGTCAGCTATCCCCGTTTAATCTGCATAAAACCTTCAAGTGTAGAAAAATGTGAATGCTTAAGAGTGCATACTAAACATGAACATATATTACTGTCTTGCTGAAAAAAGTAATTCAACACGGATCTGGATCTGGAATGTCCTTCTGCTCACGGTGAACAATGAAGGACAGTGAAATGCAAGTTTTCTATGTAAGAGATGATATAAGCAGCATATAGTTATGTTGAGTCAGGATCAAATTAGTAGCAGGTGAAGCACTGAAATCTTAATCTTATATTTTCAGCAATACATGGAACTCCACGCGTACTCGATAAAACTTCTCAGAACTGTGATATGATGGAGTATATGGAAATCATTAAGTTCACAAGATGTAGATAGCAGGAACAATAGACGCATGAAAAAACTTTTAGACATCATTTCATACAATCTTCATGAATCCACCCGTACTTTAGACACGTTGATTGATATTGTAGCAAAAACATATATAAAGTCGAAAGTGATACTGATCGAATAGTTGGACGTATGCAAAGGTACATTAATTTTACTGACAAGCACAACTAGAGAATTGTTGGCTTCAATCATCAGAAAACTAATGTAGTTTCTCACTCTCGTGCACACCACAATGATCGATTCTGTGTTCCAAATGTACAGGTTAAGTACTGGCATACAAAATGCACCAACAGTGGTCAAAGTCATAATTATATATTCATTTCTGGTTTCGCAGATTGTTCACAACATTTGTGCTACTCATATTATAGAAGTGCCGTCTATCATATCAGTCAGAGTTGGACCTGTGCAGATTTCTAGTTAATGCTATAGATATTAATTTTAGGGACTAGTGCACGCAAGCAAATTTGACACAGACGAGTTAATGATTGCAGCTGCTGTCGTGATTGTGCATGTGCGTAAAGACATTAGAAGAAGGTGTAGCTGCTCTAATTATAAAGCTAAATGGCATACACAATTCAATAAACATTTGACACATCAACTTTATTCAAACAAAAACGACGTCGTTACCACTTCCTATTTGCTGGTTCGCCTAACCCACATAAAAAATCATTCAAAAAATCACAACGAAGGAAGGAACTTGCTAATGTAGATGGAAAAGTGAATCGACACTTTTCAAAGGATATCGTGAGAAAATGGCAACGTCCCAAAGTAAGATTTTTTCTAGCCAAAATTTTAAAATCATGAATTGATCATGTTAAAGTTTCTAAATTTCCGAATTTGTATAGGCTCTGAAGTGTTAGCTGCACAAAGTAAAGAAGCTGGACTTGATAAAGATGGAGCAAGCAAGCGCGTTGGATGCTTGTCCAGGGTTATTCAAACTCATTACAAGTAAGTTAAATTCATTTTACATTGTTCTTTATGAGTCTCTCCCTCCTCTCGTATGTAAATGGTTGTTAAACTTCAATTCACGTATATTTTACAGTACAACGGCACGTTTGAAATCGCCGGAACAAATTGCAAGAGAAGCGTATCTAATACCTAGAATTTTACCTTTCAACCGATGGTTCTCCATGCCTGCAGCTATCATCATCCAGTTCTGCTGTGGATCTTTGTACTCGTGGAGTATATTTAATAAACCGATTGATGCTCTCATGTCAACCCAAAACATGGCTCCTATAACATTTTACATTGCGGTTGGTCATTTTGGGTTATCTGCTGCTATTATGGGACCATGGTTGGAGAGGAATGGACCTATGCTAGCTTGCTTCTTGGGAACGTCTTTGTTCTTCCTTGGAAATCTTCTCACAGCGTTAGCGCTGTATCTTCAGCAGATTTGGTTGGTTTTCATCGGATACGGAATCATTTCTGGATTTGGATTAGGACTATGCTACATTTCTCCTGTTTCGGCACTACAAAAGTGGTTTCCAGATAAGCGTGGATTAGCTTCAGGGTTTGCAGTTTGCGGCTTTGGTGCTGGTTCTATCGTTATAGCCAAGGTGCAAATTCCACTGATTGGAGCCGTCGGCCTACCTTTAACATTTGTGGTGCTCGGAAGTATTTACTTTGTGTTGATGTCTGCATGTGCTCTTGTTCTTCGAACACCACCACCAAATTTTAGTGTGAATGGACCACCTGCATCCAACAATCAAAATGGAGTGACGGAAACCAAAGTTGAGATAGGAAACGGCACAGGACACCTGCCAGTTTCCTCAACGCCAGAGTTCACCTTGATTGAAGCCTTGACCTCTAACGATTTCAGATTTATGTATCTCATGTTCCTCGCAAACGCCCTTTTTGGACTAGTGCTAATTTCAAGACTGTCTAACTTGATCACGGATATTTTTGAGCAATCTAAGGACTCTGCGGCGACAGTTGTGGCAATTAACGGTGCATTTAATTTAGGGGGACGCTTATTCTTTTCAATCATTTCTGATTACATTGGAAGAAAGAACTGCTATGTAATAATGCTCACATCTCAACTAATTATCCTGGCTACTTTCTCCGTCATCACCACAACAAGAACTTATTGGGCCTTTTTGATGACAATGTGGATTCTAACTGCTTGTTACGGAGCTGGATTTGGGGTTATTCCAGCTTTCTTGACAGACAAATTTGGTTCAAGTAACATTGGAGCATGCCACGGTGTAATTTTGACTGCATGGTCTTTCGCCGGCGTTGTTGGGGGACTGATATTTAGTGCCGTGTTCAATAAAACTTCAGATGGTTTACTCCCCTCAGATCCTTATCCATACATTGTCAATGTATGGTGGATTTTTGGAGTAGTCGTTTTAGGCTGGATAGCTCTTATGTTTGTTAAACCTACCAAACGCGATAGCTGGTTAATCGAAAAACCTAGAATGTGTTTCACTACGATTTTAAGTGCAGTAGGTTTAAGTAAACGCTCGCAGAGGTTCTCATTAAGAACGTAGCAAAACTCTGTAATACTAGTAAAATACATACATGTACAAACGCAATAACTTGTAGTATAAAACATTTTACAACGCGACGATGAGATGTAGAATCAAACTTTTAAACAAATATTTACGAGTATTAAGAATTGTGTATAATAAAATGTAAACTCCCTTTTCTACAACAGATGAATTACAATGTTTTTAAAAATATGTACGACTGATGTTATGTTCTTCAATTTGCAATAAATTTTTCATTGTCCGACACTCTTCCAAATAAAGTCGTCTGTACATTATTCTAATTTTCATTGTTGCAGAAACTGGGTTCAAGCACCTGTGTTCTTATTGTAGGTCAGTTCTAAGCCTACATATTATCAATTAACCTGTCATCAATAATCTCTCAGATCGACTACTACTGATCACACTAATAAATAATCATAATCCTTTCAACTTACTTTAATATATACTGACACGTAGGTATAAATACAATAAGATTCACCTCCTTTGAGCTTGTTATCAGAGTTGTTGTAGACCTGTTATCACAGCATCTCAGGTAGTAATTTATCGGTATCCCATTCTGTTTCCGTCAATCACAATACCTGCATAATTGGCTCAATTATTCATGGGCATGCTCTGTAATTAATTATGCAGAATAGGTTGATCATTATTCAAAATTCATGGAGGTTTTAACAATGAGCACACATTATTTTGGACAACACATATAAGACCAATTGCAAACCCTTTTTTGTTAACACACTGGTGACGGGTAATTGTTAATGATTCTGCGTTGGATTTGAAATTGGTAAAGGTGCGCGAAACCGCATTGTTCGCTACAAGATGAGTAATGTGCAAATTAAGTTATAAAAATACTTCAAGGGTACCAAAATAATTTCACTTTTCACATCATCCCGCTACATATATGCCATAAGCAACACTGTGTCCATCATATTGGTGAATTGAAATAGTAGCTTAATTATCATATACTTATGTAATCTCAAGTACATTAAGTTGGATAAAAGTCATTACTTAATTCAAATATGGTAGTCGACTACATCCAAATGTCTATCTACAGAAGGGTAATCGCTTTGATTGTTGCTGCAGACGTGCACAAATTCATATCAAAATGCTGCATACATGCTGCAAACCCCCAGCTCACATGTGTCTAACGTTTGCCAGTGCGAGGTCTAATAAAAGTAACAATACCATGTAAAAAATAACATTGCTTCCTTTTACTGCCTTCTTCGTAGTCATGTGGTTCATTCATGTTGTCCAAATTCTTGAGTCACACACACACAGACATAACTGAATCAGGTCCTCTTCTTCTAGGCGGCTAAGCCCGTTGTTGTCTATTAATGATTTCATGCAGCAACAAGACAGATATCAACGATAATGAACATCAGTGTACAAGTCAATTTTTACAATATCATTTCAAGCACACTACCAAAAAAGCATGAGAAAAATGTGACATCAAGAATTTAAGTATCCAATGCGAAAGACCTTGGCAAAAATTAGAGTACACCGTGGCAGCGCTGCTGCTGCTTCAGACGCTTTTGAATTGAAATACTCTCTCAATGCAGATGACCAACACTACCATCATCATCATCATCATCAACATTGCGCTGTGTAGGTGAATGTTGAGGTGATATGACACTTCATATTTTTGTTGCTCCTGATGATGACCAAAAATTCATTACGCACAAATTACCTGCAATCAGATCAATTGTAATTGATGGGGATAAAAAAGAAATGGCCAGACAATTGGTAAAAAAAATTGAGATAAAACTCATAGTGAAATAATAATGGTAGACAATTAATTAACGAGGAAATCCTGGAGAGCATGTCAAATTAGTGACTGATGATTCTCATCAAAATCAATGTCAACGAAAATTAAAAAAACATGCTTGCACTCTATAAACTGCAGTAGTGCCATCATCATCTGAAGACCATATTATTTTAGCACGGTGGTATTCAGTGTTGGTAGAGTTTGAAATGCATAACGTTTGGTAAGACTTTATTGGAGGTAATTACATATAATGAATAAATTACATTGAATATCTAAATCAGCCCAGCACCACGAAGAAGTGCATGTATCTTCCCTTTGGCGATTTTGTTGGTGTCCCACTCATCAATAATTTGTTCTCCCTGAACTGGCAAGCTCTCTTGAGCCAAGAGTGTGGCCAAATTAGCGTTCCTAAAAAATCAACCAAAACAAATGAGGCTTGATCATCTTCATATGAGAATTTCTTAATCATCAAGATTGCCAGAATTGGATGTTTTCTACAATATAAATGCAACAATTTCACAGGGAATAATGAAACAAAAAAAATAATATTGGCAAAAAGTCACATCTTTCAGGTAGATATTTTCATGATGATATTATTATGTGTGCACTGCGCACGTTTGTGTATTCTATTTTCCAAGACCTAATTACACAAAAAGACTTTGACTATTGTGCTGACATGGAATTCAAATAATCCTTAACCTTTTCACTAAATTTTTCACAGAAAGGCTTTTCGAGGAGACAAGCGACCCCATAAAGTCATTAAATGTCGATGCCGACTGGCAATCAGGTTCACAATGAAAAACATTTCACTATAAAAATGTAGATTTCCAAAAAAAACTATCATATTATTTGAAGATCGCAACATTGTTATAAGTTTGAGTCTTCGCAAAAGATTACCCACACGCATTATATTATTCATATACTACCAGCAGCCGTATGAAATACAAGGGAATCTGTCATGCTTTCTTCGTGATTTGTGTCTTCTGTCAGGACAGAATGATGGTCATGTTCAATGATGCCAAAATTTGTTGAAAAGCAAATAATACCATATGCTAAATACTGCACGCCATGTCATTCATCTGCATAAAAAAGTCTTGCCTGAAGGCTGTGGTCACAAACGATACCGCTCACAAATAATGTTCACAGCGTGTTACATTCCATTTCAAATTCTTATCAATGATCTCGATAAATCATTTTGAAAAATGTTTGATTTACATAAATGCAAAATGCTAACACCCTACCACAAGAACGAATTCCTAAACCACGAAGATACGCAGCAGGAAAAGATGAAAATTAGAGTGTTGGATGAAATTATACTGATGTGCTAAAGAATGCTTACCTAACACACTTTAGTGGGCTAATACCTACTTTGCAAATGACAAATTATTAGAACCAAGACCGCGCCACGTAGACTCCTTTTGCACCACATATATTATAATCTTGATGAAAAGCCTGTAATTGACTTATACGTCTCTATTTTTACAAATAAATGCATTCTCTCAATGCAATGCAGCTCATTGTGCGAACCGCTCTCCGTTGTTTTATGGGGTACTCCATTTGTATAAGTATTTCAAAATACGCAAGTTGGTAATTCGTTGAATGATGCAAACATCATGGTATTATTGCTATGCTTCGTAGTCAAATCAGTGGTACGAATTTGAAGTGTTGAAACTATATAACTTTTGTGACATTCTAGAGATAATATATCTTGGGCATGACTTGTACAATGAAAATTTATAACGTTTTGGTCTTAAACCTTAATCGACTCTTACAAAAAAGAAGGGCACACAACGCAGGATTTTGCCTGGTAGTGTGGGAGTAATCTATAGAAGAAGTAAAAGCAATTATGACCAACTTGTGTCCTATTAGTAGTAGTATATATGGGTATTTAAGAAGTTGCCTTTAAGAAATGATTGGATTATATATGCTGAGTAAAAGTAGAGATTATAGGACACCTTTTATTTTGGCCTGTGATAAAAATGAATGGGTGATTGTGGCAATAACTAATTTTCGTGTGAGAAGAATTAATGAGCGCCTATTATTACTATTATTATGTGAATGCAAAATATTCGTGAAAAAGATCATACAAGCACATTGAGATACTTTACTACACGATAAACTTAAACCTCATTATTGATAAATAGACATTGACAAAACAATTATTCAAAACGATGTGATCCATATATATCTTACTTGTAAAATTGATTTCTAAGCGTGTCTGGAAGAGTCTGCTCATACTCTGTCGTTTCGATTACCGCTGAGTTGGGGATCAACTTTTGGGACTGGAAGCGCTCAGCCCCAAAGATCTGGGTCTGGTAGGCTGTCACAGATTGCTCTTGTTCGGGTCTCAAGAGGTTGTCATCTTGAAAAGACTGTTGTGAAGCTGAGTTTGGAGACTGAATGCGTTCAGAGATTTGGGCAGATTCTTGAGGAATTTGTCGACCATCAGCTTGATCGGAAATGATCTGTTGGTATTGTTGAGGTTGTCCGAATCGAACAAGTTCCTGTTGGGATTGTTCTGATTGTAAGATTTGATGTTGTTGCTGGTGATGTTCTTGAGGGATGTATTGTTGGGGCTGTGCAACATATTGCTGGGGTTGTTGTTCAGGTTGTGGTACATATTGTTGTTCCTGTTGTTGAGCATATTGTTGCTGAAAGTATTGTTGTTGTTGCTGCTGCTGCTGTTCAACATACTGAGGAGCTTGTTGGTGACTCAAATAAACTTGTTGTGGCTGAGCAACATAATGTTCGGAAGGTTGGGCAATTTGAGCGTACTGCTGAGATTGAGCTGCTGGAACATTTTCCAACGGTTTCGCTAACGGAAATGGTTGGTTGGGGGATGCAGCTCCGAGATTAAAATGCGAAATCGCAATCCCTTCAAATCCAGCAGGAATTAGTCTGGGCAAAGTGCTATGCGGAGCGAATTGAAATAAATTGGTTCTATTATTTTGAAAGTGATGAATGGCTTATTTTTCAAAACATCCATGACAGGTTTATTTCAGTAGGTAGATAATTTGCGCTGTTTTACGTAACCTAAAACTTCTAAATATGGAATGGACTGTAATTGGCGAAGAAAGTAATGAGGGGGAGATGCTGAAACTGAAGTTTTTCTTCAACCCAAGTTGTAGCCTAACTCCACTCGCCGAGTCAACTTACGAACACGTTGGCAATCTCATTAAAACAAGACAGGCTATGGTTGTAAATCAATTGAAAAGGAGGTGCTAAAATAGACGATTTGGACCGTTGTAATCGAAAGAGCAATAAAACTGTCATGAACTTCTCTTTTAAATTGCATTTTATGCATAAAATGCGCAACGCACAGAATCTCCAACAGCATAATATCTTGGTTTGATTACGACTGCACAGATGCGAGTAATATACCTAGTTTAATGTATGAACATATTCCTAATATTATGACAAGGATGAATGTAATCCCTGTCACGCTTTTGAGTTTTAGTTGTTGTTGATTTTTCTTTCCTTGAAAACGTTTGATATATAGACGAGTGAAAACTAGCTTTTTTCTACTTTATGCCCTGCGAGTTTATGCATGCATTTTTATGTTTTTGGAGTGAAATTTGGTACACACAATCTTTTTTTGAACAAACTGCTAATGGAAAAGTAGACAAATGACTAAATGTCATAAGATTGCTCATTGTAAACCATTATTGAAATTCTTCAATTGAGTTATATGGGGTGTTAATACATAGTTTTCTTTTTGTGAGTATATTGCGCTGCTACAAATGGATTTTACACATGACACATGGACACTGCTTTATAATTAATTTAATTTAAATTTCATTGTAAAAACATTTACTTTAAAATTCACTTACTTGTAATATTTGCTTCTGACGGCGGGGCGTGAGTTTCTGTCACCTGGACTCGGCGCAGATTTGACAAGAATAGGGCCGCGAGCTGTGTGAGAAAAAGAAGCATAAATTTGAGATACGAACGACGGTATTAAAGATGTCATTTAAAAGCTTTCTGTTTGAGTTGAAGATTGAATAAAAAGACTCACTCACGGTCTAAACTAAGCGCTAATAAACGTTTATAATTGAGCCATTCGTAGATTCGTGAAAAAAAAGTTTTGAATTTTATCCTTCTTTTATCTCATCATGCAACATACATGCTTTGTTGAATGTAAAGCATGTGAACAGATAACAATAATATTTATGAGTAATTAAAATTTTTGGGACCAAAAACTCTAAATTATTATGTAAAGCAAACCAACAGCGTAGATGGGCAAATAATGATTATCATCATAATATACAGCACAATGAAAGTTATACGCAACTGGCATTTAAAAGTGAAGAGAATATATAATTGTCAAGAAAGAGTCTCAAGTCAAATAATATATCAAGTAATTGATATAACGTAAGCATACGGGTTTTGTTAACTAAACAATGAGATTCTTTTCATGCGAATTCACAAATTCTTTAAAATGTCATGAATGCACATTACTTGAGCAATCATGGTGCTCAAATTTTGGCATGTGCTTGTTGTTGCTGGTCCGCCGTCCGCGTCTCAAGTTCCCACGGTCATGCCTTCAGTCATTGGCCTTGTTGGGTTTCGTCAGTTCTTGATTTGGTGATATTTTTCATATCTGCTTTTCAACAGACGCTAATTAAAAATGACCAAAGATGATAGTGCACGACACTCAAAAACATATTTTGCGGTTAGTTATGGATAGTTGCCAATACTATTGCTAGTACAATACTCAGATTAATCTGCTCATAGTAGTGTCCGATCATTTGTTATGTCACGATTATCATAAACATGTGAAAACAAACCACATTCTTGTATGCAACAGTTTTTTCCTACCTATAGCTGAATGATAACTACGTACTGTGAACAACACAGTTGCCTATATATATTTATCTAAGATGGCATCGTTAAATAAGAAACTTTCTGGTTAGAGAAAACTATGTCAGTTTCGGTCATTTCAGAGCTGACGCAAAATGATGATGAGAATGTATTTAAATAATTGGTTGACTTACAGGTGCCAATGAAGAATCCATCCCTCAGAACAGGAAGGGCGCTGGAAACATAGCTGTCAATAGATTTCAACTCGTCCAGCCCCGTGTCCCTATGTGGGAAAGCAATCGCTCCGGCATCACACACGTCCAAAATGATGGACACCACAAGCACAGTAAAAACAAGGAATTTTGCCATGATTTTGAATATTATTTTGACACAAGTTTTTCAGAGCAATTCAAGGGAATGCACTTCTTGTAACCTGATGCTCATGTATGGCACACTGAAAACAGAGGCTATTGTTACACTTGTATCAAAAGCCTCTTTTCCTTTGTTACAAACCTCTGTAATTGTAACAATTGGTGTCGTTGCGAAAAAGATGGATCGCCAAAGATGATGTGGCAGTAGCAGGGAGCAAGTAAGTAATGATAAGTGAGTGAGTGAGCGAGTTGCAGCGTGTGTGTATGAATGTGAGCAAAAGAGTGGCACACGCGAAGAAGACAAGGCGAACAGAGTCCAACAATGGGTGGTTCTCACCCCTTCAGAGTCTAAGGAGCAAATGAAGTGGCCTAATATATCCTTTTAATCCCAAATATCAAATTAAAATAAAAACTAGACAAGGGCAGCCTTTCCTCTTTTTATGCAAGGAATATGACCTTCCCCATTAGGAAGTGTGTTTCAGCTACAAACAAATTACATACATATCGACGCATTCAACAACGCACAATATTTATTACCACAAATCTGTTGTATACATGAATTGCTGGGAGAAAATACTACACAATTATATCACACCAGTTTTGTTAGATAACATTTAGAACAGGTACTTCACACAAACAACAACCTCAAAATAGACCAGGGAGGACAATGTCTGATACATGTAGATTCGTGAACGGAGTGTGGAGAGGAATGGAGAGGGGTATTTTGAACCATATCTTCTGGTAAATTGATGCGCTTGAGTCGTGGTTACTATTTGCATTTCCACATGACACACCCGATGAACAAACACTTGCTATCATCAGTAAATCTGCTAACAGTGCTGGGTAAAGATAAAAAGAATCAAAACGTTTGCACGTTACACTTTCAAGATTACTCTGTTTTTTATTTTGCACTACACGCATGTCATTGTAATCATGAGCAAGATTACACCTACGATTTTGAAAGAAGAAGAAATGCTTGAAAGTCTCAAGATCCTATATTGGCGAACCTTGCTGTGCAATTCAGTTGCATTTTAGAATGTGTGAATCTACATTCTTTTGAAGTAGTGGACGCTGCTGCATTCTAATATCATTTGTGTTCTATATATTAACGGATTTTAACAGAGATTAGAAATTATGAAATCTAAATCTACACAACTTACCCTCATTCTAGTACACATCTATCAAGAGAGGAAACAACATTATTTCATTACAATAATTATGTTTGATGACACCGTACATTATAAACTGTTCTAGATTTATCGTCAAAGGATATTTCTGGATTGCTCTCACTCTCACAGTATATTACTTTGATTTTGATAATATGATATATTTAATTCACTTAATATTTCAATCACCTAATACCTACTTACATGAATATTAAGGAAATATGTCCTTATAAAAACGTATTTCAGTCGAACTGGACAGTGGAAAATAAAATTGCAATACAGTACAGAATATCTATAGATATTTAATCGAACGGAAGAAATGCAAAAAAGTCATCATCAGTGTGATCCTTGTCAAACTAATGATTACAATTTCGTTGACCTGCCCTTCTCCTTCAACCATCCGTAAGGTTCATGAATGAAGAAGATAGGCCTTTCTCGATTATAATTTAAGGCGTACGTTTAAAAGGCATACATACGCTTGTGACTTCAAACATTCCATCAGGAATCAAGTGCAGCCAACAGTCATTCCTCAGAAGAAATATGTACCTATGTGTGAGATCTATCAAAAATTCCAAGTACAAATTTCTTGTACGATATATCTGTATAATCTACAACGTGTACCTGCTTTTATGCGAGACTTGCGGCTAAAACAAATTGATGTTTGTGCACAATACTTGGGAAAATGAGAGTTTTCAAGTGCAATGGTATGTTTTTATTGCTTTTTTATTATTCAACCTAATGAACGAGAGCATCGGAGCACAGAAGCAGTAGTGTACTTAACGGCTGGCCTTGCCTTGTCATCTTGATTCTAAATTCGAGATTGCCTTATGATAACTAAAGTGATTTTAGGCTAGGCTGAGCCTACGTAGACTTCAGAAACTAAAAGACACTACTGCGTAAGGTGGAAGGTCAATATTCCAACAACATTTATAATATAGTCATAAATTTTTAACGATTCTCAGCTTAATAAAAGTTGAACAAACACAAATCGATTTGTAGAGAATGTGATTATGAAGAAGAAGAAGATGATCTGTTAATTTGATGATACAACTTGACCTATGTTCATCTTAATAGATGGCGATGACACCATCTTACATAATAGCTTTTTTCTGCAATGACATTAAAATTTACAATCACGTCCGTTCACAAGAAAATACAGAAAACAAAGGTTCTTGGAAAATTTCAAAACTTCATTTCATTTAAAACTTGTCATTTTTGTTAATTGCATATTACAAAAATACAAAGTATCATGCAGCAGTTGAGCTGACATTTAATTCAGTTAAAATACATTTACAATAAAGTGCATTTAGTAAAGAGTATTGAGATTTGGTGTGTAATAAATAACATGTCATTATCCGAAGAAACATGCATATTCACTTGTATAAAAATGTTCCATATGAATCAAACATAATCGATAAGGATAATGCATGTATGTAAAACGAGGTGATTTCGTGCACTACTCTCAATATCCAAAATTAACAAGCTGTCAACAAAACCACGATTCATATTTTACGATTTAAATCATAACTTCTTATCAAAACATACAAGTGCATTTAACTTTCATGCACTCCTAATGTGAATCATATTGCTCAGGCTCCTCACGCCACGCTAGATCCCGTGTACTCGTCCAACAAACAAACCTTATTGACACTGTGACAGGCCTGACATGATATGCAAATGAACAAATGGCCCGGAATGTCTACATTCGGTCAAAAACTTTAGATGACATTTGCAGCAACACATATTATTATTGATATGCAGTTGTCACGAGCGTTCTTGAAAATTGCAGAACATTACCTGCCAAAAATATTAGAAACTGGGCCAATTTTTAATCTTGACAAAGCTAACGCAACTATTTATTTGACTGGGAATAAAATACATTGACTAATTTAGTACAGTTTTTATCAGATTACATATATGTAGCGACGGATAAAATCAAAAGTGAGAAATCATACTATTACAAAACTACTACTAACTATTTGCACAGTACCATAATGGGAAAGTTTTAGGCATGCATCAATAAGTTACATAGGTCAAATATCAATTGGATATTAATTAGCCATTAAGTTACGAGGAAGTTTATGAACAAATCTTTAATTATCACCAAACACTGTGACCTGCACTCTTGCACTTTAAAACCACATGATAATGATAGTTTAGCATGTGGTTGATGTTATGGTATAGTTATAATGTTATTTGTTTACCACTTAATTAGGGATTCGATGAGTAATATGGCAGCTAATGTCATGAGTCAAGTGCAAGCAGCCATTTCTAATTAGAACAACAGAGGTTCTCAGAGTAGGAAGAAAAAATATTATCTCTTTTGTGTGGTAATTAAAACCTTTTGGGGGAAACTGGTACAATGCTTTCTTAAGAGTTTTTGGTTTGGATTGGAATAATTTATGAGCTACAAGCATTGTTCAGCCATGAAGTGGTTTTCTCTCCACCAAGTAAAACAAAAAGTGTCATTAATGAGATATAATTTTTTTTGCATTACTTGCAGTTTTAGAATTCAGAACGATTTAAGTAGTTCGTACTTCGAACATACATGGTCATCGAGTATATGAAAGTATGAACCTTTGCTTGAGAAAAAACAATGCTGCTTAATTATAAGGAATTTGCTGGTTAGAAACACTTATCGTTAGTAGAAGAATTTGTACCTCACACCCAGTATTTAATAAACTTTGTAGTTGAGAGAATACGCTATTGTCAATGTCAGCTCCACTCGAGTCTCAATTCATCCAACAAATTATATCGATCACAATTTTTCATAACGAACAGATTCAGTAATAATCAAAAATGGCTACAAATTTATCATTTATGACGGAGAGATGTTATCTTCAAGTTAAAGATCAATATAAAGATTCCACTTCAAAATCAAAAAACGCCTCACCCTATTAAACAAAGCATGTGTGTGTTTTCTTTCCATGTCATACTCACCTCTATACTATAGGCTTGATTTAAGAGTATTGTAGAATCAAGTGCGACCTTATGCACAAGGTAAAGGTATAAAATATGTTCTTTTTAGAAAACTATTAATTATTATACAAGCAGTAATTGCTATCAGTTCCATAAAACTAAAAGAGCTGGTAAACTCCATTTACGTCTTCAATGACAAATGGAAGTTACATTTTGTAGAAGGAAGTTGGTCGTTCATCATTGAAATTCAAAGAGCCATAAACCTTTTAAAACTACAGATTTGTATCCAGTTAGCATGTAAATTATGTAATGTCAATGTCATTCTGTCTCTCAGCCACCCACTTCCTAATCATTTGTCAAATGTAGGAAAAGTGTTGATACATATAACTGTTTATGTAACAATCAAGGCGAAAACCATTCCAAACTATGAGATCAACAAAAAAAGGGATGATGTACGTCAAAAACAGTCGATAAAATCATCAACGCTTGCAATAATTTCCTCTATTCAATGAATTATAGCACGTGAATTTACTGACATTCTTCTTGTCAGCTTTGCCTTGTCGCTCTTGATTTTCAAGTAGTAGCCAGTCAACCATCCGCATCCACTACTAGAGATGTGTGTAATGTAGTAGTGTGTATATAACTATATTATACAGAAGCATCACAAATGTTTTTCCTTTGCATTGTCTCTTTCATCTTTCCCAGCATGTGCACCTGTGCTCGGACGTATGCAGTCTCCTCTTAAGAGACTCATCAATCACCTGCCTCTGCAACTCTGAATGAATTGAAAGAGCGTTACCTAAAGCAGTTAACTTTTTTCCCATTCAACCAATGTGATATTTACCTTCGCCTTCAGCAGTTGCTTCAATTATGTTTATATAACAATCAGTTCAAGCTGTCCATCCGTCCAATACATAAACAAAGAGGAAATGGTCTCACAATAAAAAAAACTTCAATGAAATGTGATAATGTAATTTATTCTGTCATGTAGCCACACACCTCTTCTTCGTCCATACTTGTAGTATTTTTAGGTGGGATAAGCCGTTAGCACTATGCACAAATAAGTCCAGATACCTATGATTCAATGATTCATTAGTAATGAATGATGCTCGAAAAATACATTTTATTATGGGGACGTTTGTGGTAATAAGACACTGACAAGTGCTCATGTGACAAATGTTTCAAGTTACAACATTGAACTTGCTAATAGATCTTAACTACAATCACTAACCGTGACAGTGTGTCTCAGAGTAATAAATTACCGTAATCCTTGAACCGAGGGAGGACCCAAACGGTGTTATTTTTAAGTGTCGTGTTTTTACATTCTGGATTCCATAAATTGCTTGCACATTGATAGATTTTACAAACATATTTAGATTAAATACAATTACCTTATGTCTCACTCATGGCATTGAGCACCGGGTGAGTGGGTATCTGAACTGATCTCATCAAAGCGTTTGTATGATACAGTTCTCCCCTATTGATCGTCTTGTTCTCTTGTGCCTGCCATGTGCCATGATTCCGGCTCGTGATTCTGACTGGTTTCCAGCTCGTCACGACAGGTAAAATTTTGAATTTGAACATGCAGCAATTAATTGTGCTTCGTGTGTAAGTTTAATTAAAACGCATAATAATTTTCAAAGATCTGGCGTTTTTAATTTTTTTATGAAAAAAAGATTTGCCGGTGTAACACAATACAATATGCAAATACGTTGAATTTAATCATTACAAAATTACATCTATGAACAAATATGACTACGGCATATATCAATTTAAACTTTAATGCCAATCAAGCATAATAGGTCGCACGTCCAATATCATAAAATTTCAATCATTCTACTCTGGGGAAACTTGGAAGTTTGTATTATCAACTATTGATACTTTAATTTTGCTCTCAACGAATAACTTAAAATACGCATTTTATTGATTATTATAATGAAACCTTATGCACTCATACACATTACTGAATTTTTACCTTCTCTGCAACGTTAACTTATTCGGTAAGCTAGAAAAAATCCGTAGAGCAAATGCTCAAGCGTCCAAATATAATGCAAAATTTACTGAATCAACTGTGGACATTCAAAAGTTGACATTTCATTCAACTTTGCTCTGTCGCATTTTGTTCATTACAAAAGCTATAAATATAATATTGAATGTCCGTGCTTCATTGAATTTTCGTAATCATTCATGACCTCACCAGTGCAAAAACTGATGATATTGATTACAACCGATGACACCCATCACTGGCAAACTTTTAGGGATTTTAATTTCAAAAATTTTAATTACACTTTCACTCTAACGAGATTAAGATGACCATTTTAATTTTGTTTTACGACAATTTTTAAAACGATTTTAGGCACTAAATATTCTAAGGCACATCAAAGATACTACATCATAAGTTACGCGTTTAAATAAATTGTAATCAGGATGACACACTGGCGAAAGGAATCTTCAAATTTTAAGCTGCATTATGCAGATCACATGGCGATGAAATTTCTTTGATTACTCGTGTATTTATCATGATTTACCGAGATTAAAATGCTGCTTGTGTGCATAAAAAAATCTTTCAATATGGAAGTTTTTAAATAATGCATAGTAGTAATATGTAGGTACTATGCTTTTGCAACCTCGCAAACACAATTTGTTAATTATCCACCTTAGGTTAGGACAAATTGAGAAACAAAATGGGTAAGTCCAAACGAAATGTGAGCAAACATCAGTCTAAAATTCCAAAACCACCCCCACTACCACCACCTCCATTAAGACAAACCAAAAGCACTCCACCGCCTCCTCCTCCATTAAAATCCATAAAGTCTGTAACTGGAAAAGAATACTCATCTCAAACAAACAGCACATATCAGATTTCGGAGAAGAATTTGCCTACGAATACAAATAGCAAGAATTTGGCAGCGGAAACGGAAAGTAAATCTCAAATCGACAGAAAATTAACATCACAAAAAACAATCCAAGCCCAAGCTTCAAGTCGATCTAAGGGAAAAGTTGACCAACAACGCACATTTGTCTCCAAAGCCTCATGGATTCCACAACAATCTCAACCTCTGGATGATTCCAACGATTCGTCGTCTCATGATGAGTCCTTGAATCAAGTTTACTTTTTCGATGAAGAAGAATGCAGTGATCCTGATGATGAATTCCTGTTCACCTGTTGTGTTCCCCCGTATTCTCCCAGATATCCTCCGAACCTCGCCCAAGACGCACATGGGATCCTTCAGTTTTGCCAACTGGTACTAATATACCAACGTCCATTGGAAAGCCATGTAAACGTTGCGGTCAGTCTTACCATATTATATTCACACGTTTAGTTTATTTAAATGTACCCTGAAAACATTTTTGAAAGACCGTTATCTTTTTAGGACAGGAGGTGTTTTTAGCTGAGCTACATCTTAGTTCTAGAGGAGTATACCATACAGAATGCTATAAATGTTGTTTGTGTGGCAAAAGTTTGGATTCGTGGAGTGTGGCAGAGCACAAATCTGAGCTGTTTTGCAAAGGGTGCTATCGTAGAAACTTTGCCCTCCACGGTTGTGGCTTTGGAGTTGGAGCAGGTGTATTACAAACCCCATAAAAATTTAACATACAACTATCCGAATCCCATAATTATCAAAATTAATCAGTGAATAAATGATCACCAATCGTTGAAAAGAAATTGAGTTGCAGCATGTATTTTTAAGCAGGTATCACTTTACCCCGTCAGTACTATCCAAAGGAATCGGAAATGCTTCGCAGAATCTATACTTCATTTCTATTTTTTATTGTTGTATAGGGCAAATCGCTTCACTGATAGTAACGATTTTGCAACCGCAACAGCCAGGACGACCTAAGCCCTTCCAAAAATTGGTTAACAAATATAAGTTACTGCCAAGCATTACCAAGGCTAGATATTTTCCTTACTCATTAGTTTAAGGCACACGAAGATTTCCCATGAAACTAACAAAGACTTAAAAATGCGAATAATACTGAACAAATTGACTTCAAACTTCCCAATCCCTGCATAACACTCTCTTTATGAGTAGAGAGTTAGAACTTAAGGTTTTTACTGAAACAAATTTCGGCTTTGATCAGGTGCATAAACATATAGCAATTCAATGAGGTATATTTCATGCTACTTCGTTTTGTAACTAACTACAAGGTTTTCAGAATAGGTATTACACATTAGATTTGCTTTCCCGCTGATGTCTTTGGGGCATAGAGATGGCTTTGCCCATTTCTTTGTTCTGCAACCGTACAATAATGCGTAGTTCAGCTTCATCAAACAAAATCTCCAGAATACTGCAAAATGAATACCATTTATATAGTGATTCTTTCGCTAATCTAGCTACTAGTATGCATGGAAGGAAGCATTAAAATAATCTAATGATTAGAACTAAGACTCTAATCCATAGAATGGGGGTAAATCTAACAATATGTACGTGGAACAGAACTAGTCAGTGCAGAAATTAATTGGCTCGCAATAAGTCTGCCATTGTTCAATCTAATGCAAACCGTAAATTAATGTAATAGGAAACTGGCTTTGATCTTTTAAGTTCCTTAGTTTAGAAAAGAATCGACTGATTCTGCATTCAAATTATGGATTCGGATTTCCAGCAACAACAC
Organism: Orchesella cincta; assembly: GCA_001718145.1. Taxonomy (NCBI): domain Eukaryota; kingdom Metazoa; phylum Arthropoda; class Collembola; order Entomobryomorpha; family Orchesellidae; genus Orchesella; species Orchesella cincta. Next base: position 69,094 of record LJIJ01000422.1, read on the forward strand.
GTTTTTATAGCTTAAGTTAACATACTAAAATGATTATCAAATCTGAACAACTGTAAAGAGGCAACTTTGTCACCATTATAGTCACTTATTTCACGTGCGGAAGTGTTAGGTTCTTTATTTCATCAATATTTACGATGATCAGTGACATAAATTATAAGTTAATTAAATAGTTTGTTAATTCTAGTTGAAATAGAGTCACAAGTGAGTTCTGAGTGTTTAGTCAACAGCGCTGGTGCACTAGGGAGTTGTCGAAATTCGCGAATCACAACCTGTCCTTCTCCGACTTCTTCTTTAGAGATTACCTGCAAACATTCACCAAAATTAAGTAATGTTCCAATTTTTAAAAAATTACTTTAGATCTGTATTTGACAATACTTACTTGACTTCTTCTGCCATACGTCCTGAGAAGATTGGCTTGTGTTGTTACTCCGCCTCGTGTTCTTTCGAGTAGGTCTAACGCTCTGAGAACGGATCCTGTACATTCAGCCTCCCAACTACATTTCTTTTTCCGGTTCGGCCATATATTTCTAGATGGGTCTTCTTCAACTTCTAACGTCAACCAGTCTGGATTTGTTGATATCTTGCGTTCATTTTCTAAAACTTCATCGAGTCGAGCCCAACTAAGATTCCGCCTATGGTCTTCTTCCGAACCGATCCCTGAGTCTATATCGTCATTCGGCCCTCTCTGATCTCCACTACTGGAAACCTGGTGTCGTTCTGTTTCTTTTGTGGTTCCATTAGACTTTTTTGATTCTGGAGGGAAAACAAATGAAACAATTTTACATGAAAATAAGATGATTGTACTACAACTACTACAACAATTGAATTTTAAATAATGGTCACATACCATCACCGGTAGGTGACCCAGAGCTGTTTCTTTGTTTCTCGTTATTGTTGGGCTCTTGAGGACTGGGATTTTCTGAATCAGTTTCTCCGCTTCCTTCCAACCATATATGTCGCAGACATTCATCTGCCGTAAGTCTTTCACTAAAATACAAGGAACAGTTGGGTTACATCATACAAGTAATTGGTAGTGTATAATGAAGGTGCTTGATTGTTTAATTAAACAAAATGACACGGTGCAGTCTCATTCACTACGAATCGGTTAATCCGTCAACCAAATACAAAGAGGAATAGAGTGCGAATTGAATGTAAACTTTTAAGAGTAGAATTTACCTCGGTTTAATTACCAACAATTTTTCTATAAAGTCCACAGCGAGGGAGGAAACGTTTTGGAAATAATTAGAAGGGAAGGTAAGGGCTCTTTGGGATATGTTTAAAAACGTCTCTTGTTTGGAGTCTCCCCCAAACGGAGATACTCCAGTTAAAAGAACATATGTTAACACACCAACAGCCCAACAATCCGTGGCTAATGTTAAAGGTTCGTAATTCAATACTTCAGGTGATACGTATTCTGGAGTTCCTAACAATTCTCGAACCTAGAAAATGTGTTAACGCGTAACAAAACTTAATATAAATCAAATGAAACAAGAAATTAAACAATAATAATAACATAACATAAATTTGTAGTAACCTCAGTGGTATTGGAAAGGTGTCGACTCAAACCAAAATCACACAATTTAACACGACCCCCCGGCAATGGGCCAGTAACCACCAAATTCTGAGGCTGCACGTTTCAGAAAAACACGACACAAAATGAGTAAAAATCATTGAAATTAAAATACAATACAACAATAAATATATCAACACCAAGTTACAATTCAAACATCAATTTTACAACCACTCAGTCAGGCAAACATAATAATAGTAATAATTACGAATGCACCAACAATATTTAAATACCTTTATATCAAGATGCGCAATGGAATGTGTATGAAGAAATTTCAGTCCCTGCAAAGTATCCCTAAGTATATCTATACAAACACGTTCTTTTAAAAATTCTTCAGTGTCCAACACAGTTTGTAAATCACCTCCTTCAGCCCTGAAACAATCAATATTCCATCGTCAACATTTAAAACCATAGTTCTACGATGCGCATGAAAAGAATTATTAATACCGGAACTTGACCTTACATTTCTAAAAGTAGAACGGTATCCAAAGGCGTTTCAAAAACTTGGTATAAACACACAATGAATGGACATTCTCGGGATTTATGCAGGACGGAAACTTCATGCCACACCTACAAATATGGAATACGAGCAAACATTTGTTAATTCAATTGTACTTTCATTATTTGCAAAGAAAATGTATTAATTTTCATAAAACATCATCAAAATTGAATAACCTCCTCTGGAGATGTTCGTCGGCGTTTTCTTATATACTTGGCAGCAAAAACAGTCTCATCATTTTTTCTGAAGGCTCTTCTAACGGCAGCAAATTTTCCTCTGCAAGAAAACAAAGCAACAAAACATTACATTTTATGAGTACATCTGCTGGGTGTGCTAACTAAACACGTCCTTGACATGATCTCCCTACCTGAACCACTTTGTAAATAAATTGTAATACGCATTTCGCACACATGTAAGTTTACTACAGATAAGGATTTATTCACTGTAAATTAGATGACAGGATGATTCAACAACCAAAGGAGTTGAATCTTGTCTTTGAATGCAATTGCCAAAAATTACTCCTTTCTCTTTTTGCATTCGTATTATTACCATTTTGAGACCTTTTTTTAACTTTTCGCAATACATATTTAGCCATGCGTATGAAATTATTTCAGTAATAAAGTGCTGAACTACTTCGACTTCTCCATCTACCAATTATTAACACCATGTGGCATCACCACTATTGCCTTAAAGGGTAAAACAAGAAACAGATTACGTCTTTCCTTCAAATTTACACAAATCACGGCACTGCACCTTGTACCTATATCTTTCGTAATACAAAACTAGGGATATGGATATATATTCAGAGATCACAATTTGGTTGACCTTTAAACGCAAACACTGCGCACAGTATGTGAATAACAATAATCATAGCTTTCATATTCCCTAAATATGTCACACAGTTCTTTCCTCAAAATTCTGATGAAAGGGGCGAGCCAACTTTTAACGCCATACGTACATACGACCACCCTTTACAGTACCAATCAAACGCGATAATCTAATACGAAATCATAAAGTAGTCTGGTTTCATTGTAATGTCACTTAATTTCATCCACTTCAAACCGTATCAACATCTTTTATAAGTACGCCACACCAATTTATCTAATCAAAGCGGTTTAAAATTCGACTATTATTCTATATAAGCTATTTGCTATTTATTATTCCAAATTCTACGAATGTTTCCAAACTCATACCATGCCTGTCATTCAAAGGAACTTATATAGCTGCATAATGCTATTCCCTAACAAAATTAATAAAGACCTTCTCTGTTGTCTGCAACAAATAATGCGCCTGATTTCTGCACATTAATTATCTCGTTTGCCTCAAACAACTCCCACTCCCACCTATCCAATTTCCTTATACAAATTTTATCAGCTAGGTAGGAATAAACTTATTGGAATTATATTTAAAACAGAATGCAGGTAGGGATGCAGCTTATTATAGCTCATTCATTCCTTTCTGAGATCCTGCAGTATATATTTCTCTATGCAAATGAAATGCTTTCCAAGATGTCGCATTTGCTTTTGTACTCTTCAAGTTTTGAAAGAATAAAGAATGTCTCTTGCGTCTTGTTTTACAATCCAAACAAACAAACTTCGCCTAAGCCTAAACCAAGGTATTGTGACATTAACAACATCAATATATCCTACAGCTTCTCTTTTTGGTTAACAATTGCAAAATCCAAAAGTAATGCTAATTTACGTAGGCCAGCGGTATTAGCAAAGCGTCCTCCAGATTGGAATTAAAAACACAAGAATACACACAGAGATAAATTGGACCAAAACAACTGCCCACGAAAATCGCATGCCTCTCTGCCTGGCATCCCCCAGTGTATTACCATCAGCATCATTTATGACACAAAGCAATCTGAAATCTGAGATATATGTTGTGGTACTTATTTGTATATTTGCATCTCTCAGACTAGGATTATCAAATGGTAGGATTAGGATTAAAACGATACCCACTGTGAGCAATGAACATTCTTGGTTCATGACTTGATATTAGTTGGTGTATCTCCTTTCTAATAAATTTGTAATGAATGATCTACAATAAAGCCTCCGCCTTGATTTCCTATCTTCTTTTATAATGCCGATGCATGGAGGACCACACCACAGACTCACAATTGAGAATGAAATGAAAAGTAAGAAAACCATGCTATGCCATCATCATCATCTTTTTACTACACCACACATTATGCATTTGGTGTGATGAGATTACGAAATTGAGTGGAGGTACAAAGATGGAAATTGGAGATCCATCCATAGATCACATAATCAACCCGCATGTAAAAAAAACTGCATAGAATCTAAAGATAGTAAATTCCATAAAGTCTGTTGTACGAACTTCGTATTCCTTGTATTACAATCAGTTAAAATGCACGCATATTAAGCATAAACTGCATTTCATGCAACTGTTGAAAAGTTACTCTCTCATTTCATTTTGTATCTCTTTCCTCATTATAAAAACGATCAGATTTCACTTTCCAGTTAAAACTGATTTCTTTATAATATTAATATTCAACTCAAAGAGTATCCTTCTTGAACGAATGACCTTCAAAACTTTGTTCTCGCAATCAGACACTGCCGAAAATTAAAGAGAAGAGACCTAATTTTCGACCGAGTTTTCAGACAACCACACATCCACCCTGTGCTATGCCAAGTCTCCTGAATCATCATTAAACCCTTTTGTAAACAATCATAATTGTTGTGTACGTACGTAGGTAGGTAAAGGTATGATTAATCGCGTGTGTGTGATGGGCACTTGCAAAAATGAGAACACAGACAGCGGCTGTTGGGATGCACACAATTCCTATATCATTTACGTCTATATAGCATGCAACATTTTTTCTGAATTTGTAGGTACTAGTCAGTCAGTCAACGAGTCAACTACATACTTTGTAGTATGGGAGAGCTAACACCCAACAACATAATATGTATGTACATTTTTCACTTTCTTCTCACCAGAAAACTTGTCTATGTGTATTATTATTTAGTAAGACTAGTTAATGAATGAATGACTGCATAAATATGAATATGAATAAAAAGAATGTACGACAACTTGTGACTTGAAATGCAAAATGCAATGAAACATGATGCTGCTGCTGCTGCATCACTAAGTTAGTAAGTAGTAGCACATTTTATTTGCAAATTGAACAGATGTGCATGTTTACTTCAACTTAACTGTGACTATCAATGAATGAATGGCTGAGTAAAAATTATCTTCAAACATTTTCCTGTTTTTGCTACTTCCTTTCTTTCTATTTTCTTATTGTAAGAAATTTTATCTACAAATATGAGATTAGCTCAAATCAAGCTTTCTCGTTTTAAAGAAATTTTTAAAATTCAAGTCGACGAGACGATGTGAATGATATGTGCTATCAAAACTATTTTTATGCTAATAATATTGCTTACTAAGAGTTGACATTAGTTAAGTCTTGACACTTGCAAACTCGATTAAGAAAATTAATTTGATGTGTAAGCGAACCTGAGAAAAGGTTCATATGATAAGATTCAACTATCATATTCGTTTGAATGCAATAAAAATAATTTGTCATCCTATCCTGTCATTGTCATGTAATAAATTAGATTCCACTTTAAACATTATTATACATACTTGCAGTTAATCATGCATAATGTACAAAATTTCATTTCGTGCAATTAATTACATTATGCTACCGCAAACAATATGAAGGAAAGCTATCAAGTATTAAGTACTTTAACCATACACTATGATTCTCATTAATATAAGCAAAACCGATATGACACTAGAGAAACGGCATTGATTCTTCCTTCATTTTTTCAACTAGACTTTTAATTAATTGATGAGCCTTTAATATTTGCTACTGCTACTACTGGATCAGGTAACCTAAACATTTAAGTTGACCTTAGGTGTGTACCTTCGTGCTAAACATGTGCTTAGCCAAACTTTTAACAATGGCTGGTACTGTTCGAGATGTGCAATTTAACTGCACTAGAGAAAGTAGAAGAACCAAGAATCAAAGAAAACACATACTTTGAATTTATGTACTCATATTCTATTCAGCGATAAATAAATCTACAATTCATGTAACGTTTCCAGTTCTGCAATTAAGCTGAATCTGCTGATAACTAGTCAAGACGTTTTACAATGCCTAAACACAAAAGTCCCAATTTAACACCCATGATTAAATCCAGCCAGCATTTGAATTAGTATGATATTTAGATCATGTATGGCTTCGGACTTGCGCAACATTTCCCGTGTTGAACGAACGACCTAACCAAGGTCAAGTCTGCGCAACACTTGCAGAAGATTTAAAACTTTTAGGGATCACCTAACTTTTAACTAAATATAGCTTCATGGACGTTTCTTATTATTAACACCTACACAACTTTTGAATAAACTTGAAAATAATACCTGGCAAAAGGTTGAGATTCAACTGAATAGTCTGTTTCGATTGGTATAGTATCTAGCAACATTGTACGCTCCTCCTCTGTAAGTGGGAGCAAACCCGTTTTTTCCATCGTTTTCCGTTGTCTCAACACTAAACACTTAACTGACTTCCTCAACTCTCTCAGTTAAAAGTTGAAAAGGTCCACAGTCCACAAAACGCAAGATTTTGATTGTTTCCAGTCCAGTTCAGCTCTATTTCAAGACGCATTTAAACACAACTCGTTGACATTTGTTTTGGGGAAAACCACCACATCACAAAGAACTATATTTTTATGCAGTGCTTTCTTACGGTATTTATCAATCACGGGTAATTTTGATTTATATTCTTCCTCATTTATTTATAAGTGTTCGATTATCCATTGAAAGCATTTTATATATTATTAACAGTTGAAAACTAGGTGTCAAACTTTACAATTTTAACTAATTTCGTTTCGTTGTTTCCAATTATTTAGTCCAAACAATAATTTATTATCACTGATTTTTTTTGATTTTGTGTTACTTTTACAAATAATTTTAACTTTCAGATCACGTTATTTCCTCTGCACACAATTGAATTTACACCATCACATTCAGTTCCATGTTCCAGTCAACCACCTGACTTGACTCCTCCGTCAACCGACAACAAGCTAGCCGAAAATGATTTCCATTCATTCCTAAATGCACTTTGGGAGTCAAAAACACTTGCAAACATGTATGAGCACCATGAAAACAGCACAAATGTTGACAACTACGCGTTTTTGAACTCATTCAAATCAGAGTCATTCCTCAGTAGTCGGGGCTTAAACAAGTAGGTATGATCATCAGCCGATTTTAATTATTCTATTTTTATTGTTACATTTTCCCCGAGAACTTCCAGGTTTTAATGATGTTGTTGATGGAATCAGATCAGAACAATTCAATTTTTATCCTCATCCCGTATCGTATCGTTTCATCCCCAAAATCCGCATGATATTAATTAAAGCTTTTGTTCTAAAAGTGGTGAAAAAGGGATATGATGAATAACGTGCATTTTTTCGCCTTCACCTCCTCATGAAATGGTCAAATGAAAGACAAGAAGAGGATAAAAAAGCAACAGATTCTTTCAAGAAGTCGTTGTCGTTACTGGTAGCCCTGTGCTAGTAAAGTAGTCGTCCGTTCCGTCCTATAGATACACAACACAACAAGTCAACATAACATTCTCAACAATCGGGCTCACAGGCATCATCCTATGAATAAGCAGATAGCGTGTAGTAAGTATGTTATATGTTGGTTCTTTTGGTGAATGTCGATCACACAATGCTTTTTTTCAACCGATACCTTCGGCGATCAGTCCGTTCATCCTGTGGATTACTGTAGAATAATTACAATATAGGGGAAGGTGGAGTCTAAAACCTTGTGTCGAGTTTCTCACTCAAGTGTGTTTGCTACATGGATGAAAATGGAATAAAATAACAATATTATCATATACCATCATCATCATCATCAGCAACAACATCATGCTATCTCTAATCTCTTTTGGAGTTTTTATGTTCATGTGTGTATGACAAAGTGATGTTGAATACAGGAGTATTAGTTAGAGCTGTGTTGTGTGTAAAAATTTCCTAGCACTGCATATTATGATATCGCCCCTATCCAGACGAGAGTCAGGCAGAGGAACGAATGTATATCAGCATGAAACCAGAGTCTTTCTCAGCTCACATACAACACAGAGTCAGCAAGGAACATTATAGTAACATGTGGTTTTGTAGTTTTATTACTTTTACATGAAGGGACGACGATGATCATGGTATTATAAGGCACATTTTCGTTATGTACCATCATATCGTCATTATCATCATCGACTCACAAAAATGTTCTGCATCAGGCATCACCTTTAAGATACAACATGAGTATGCGTGTTGGGCTAGTATTTAGCTAATGCTGTTTTATTACGATGATAGGTAACTAAAAAGAACAAAGTTTAGTCATATCGTCTCCGCAAAAGATTCTTTTTTCTGCATGATCATTCCTTCCTGATGCGCTATTACTTTGCTACTGCTGCTCCTCACTCAAATGATTGTAAAATTTGTAATCAGAGGTATGGTGTCGTAGCACTGACCAAATCTCTGCTAACCTGAACAAGCCATGCACACACTCGTACTTCATCTTGTCGTAAGGTCAAAGGTAAGCTTGTGATTTTTTGTGGTAGTAAGAAGACAAGGTAAACCCCTGATTCTCTCTCGTTCTGACTGAATGAACCGTAACTGTACCGTGTAATCGATTGGAATGTAATAATGGTAATGATATTAATAATGAGATACTGCAGTAGTAGTTGGTAGATCTGATGTTCTACACGGCAAACTACGCAGGTTGTAGTATTGCTGCTTTTACTTCATGAAAATGAACATTTTGTTGTTATTGAATGTATTGGTCAGCGATTTTTTTGTAGCAAATAATCGTGTATAGAAAACATAGTTCATTGGATTTATTTCTCATATGGCACGACCATCAAACCCCTTAAAAGCATATTATCGATGTAATGTATACATTTTTACGTCGTGTAATGGGCATAAAGATAACTTATTAAACGTGCTTGTTTATACTTATAGACTACATGCGTAGTGTATAAATTAATTATGCTAATATGAAAGGGATTTGGGTCATTATTTTTGGGACAGGAAGGACTCATTCATGCAGGGAGAGAAGCCTTTCATAAAAATGATGAGTAGTCGAGAAACTTTTTTTTTATCAGAAAAGCTGGTTTGTTTAAGTTTCACTGCATAAATTCATGTGATTAAGAATAACAACAATGAAACCAAATTGTGTAGTAGCTTATAGAGCGGCGCAGTATCAATCATATAGGTAGGGGTGAGATTAACACAAATAATAATAATAATATTTAATAACATCAGCTCAATAAGTGAGGAAAATTCTCTTAAAATCTGCCTTCAGCTTTCTGAAATCCTACAGCGATTGGGTATATTCAGATGATGAAAACCGACAACGTTGTCAATTGTTACCTACGGGCACATGCATACGATCTAGGTAGGTCTTTTTTTCAACACAACGTGCAAATGCATACAAACAAGTACATTTGGGTGTCTACACCAAGACTATGAACACGAATTAATGTATTTGCAGAGCTTAATAACTTTAGTAAACCGATGCTGAAAGAAGAAATAAAAACAGGGTTTAGCTAATTAATATTGATATTTGTTTTTGTGTGGTTTTATGTACTTTTGGTCCATTGTTTTATACGAAGCTGTTGCATATTCATCGTTGTGAGCTTGTGTATTTATACCATATTTACTTTCATCTGCAACTCTCATCTGAAAGAACTGAAAAGCAAAGGCTTATAGAGCTTTATGGCATCATGATCATCAATATTAGTTACAAAGGACGGAAGGGGTCTTCTTAGTCATTGTCATCGGAAATGTATATTAATCCCATTTACGAGTTTTAAGGGATCTCAAGATCAGACAAAAAGACAAATTTGCGAAGAAACTCGTCTAAAATCGGTAAGGGTGAGTGATTAAGGCGTATTTTTCTATAAAGTATCTGTGCAACCTGTCCCTGTCTTGATCTTTACTATGTTACATGCCCAAAGGTAATAAATTACTTTTCAAGAAAAAAAATATTCATTACTTTTCAAAAGCTTGAATGAACTGAATTCATGACATTCACGTATTCGCATTTATGAATTATGAATGGCCATGCCATATACAATGTGGCAATGGTGTCGCTTGGATGCATTTCCATTTCCACCTACCCTTACCTTTGAATAAAAATGTGCGTTACCCCCTTTGCATTATTGAATGCGTAGTACTGATACTGATCGTTGAGAGTTTGTATGTTCAGAATGCATCTTGATGATGAGGACTATATTGTATCTCACCCTCTAAATGATTTTGTGATGATGACTCAAACATTTTTTACCACTTTAGAGAATATGATTCAAGGTACAGCTAAGTAATGCGCTTTCAATAAGGAATCCATTATTCGATCGATCTCGATCGGTATGCTGTTTTGTACTTTCTGGCAAATACCTGTTACCCATCCGATGGTAATGCTTTGTTTTGCTCTCGTTCTGGTCAATCTTCGACAAAAGCCTTATGAGTTATTATTATGGACTTGAAGAAGATGCTGGCATATGACATGTTAGTTCAATGGAATTTAGACATTTGTCTCCTTGTGCAGCTTAAGTATTTGGCATAGCAGGATGTCCACTCCATATCGCACCATTTTGGTGCTACTTCAATTTTAGGGAAAACAAGCAAACGCCATAGGTAAGGCGGACACTTCTACTACATTATACAGGGTTGCACATGCAGAAAGGTTCCTAAACAGAATCAATATTTCTTGTTTGCAGTTTACATTTGCAGCAAGTTATCATTTTTCTATGATGTTAAAAGTCAATCTTTGCGCATGGTTTACCCGTATATTGCACCTTTACATCTGCCGTGTATATGCTAACAAAGTCCTGTAGGGTTGTGGCTGCTCTTTCCTTATTACTTACTTTTAAATACATAATGTTTGGACCTAGTTGAAAAGCGATAGATTTGAGTTTTGTGGCTGCTTTATGATATACCTTCTGCTGGCTGGTGAAAAAGTGACTTCACTTCACCCACCTTACTCTTTTAACTTGCATGGTTGCATGGCTTTACAAAGTGTTTGCTGTGCACATGAATGATGCACAATGTCGTGCATTTTCTAAACGGCTAAAATAAAGGTATACCGAAAGCCCCTATCACCTATACATATAATATGATTTGTTGCATTAGACCATCCGGTCTAGAGATATATATTCATACCCTTATGGATAAACAAACCAGTGTTAAGTGTGGTAGTTGCTGTGAATGTAGTTAACCGACAACACCAGCAACCCACACAAAACAGACCATCTCGTCATCATCATCATCATCATATCGGCACTAAAATCTGTACTTTATCGTTACTACTTTACATATATAGTTTTTCTGTATACATCAAGTCTATCCTATATACTGTTTGGAGATGCAAAGAAAGACGTTTTTTGCATACGAAGAAACATTCATTAAGTTAGAGAAGCCTTGCTGACTGCTTCGATTGCTTTGTAGAATCATTATCGTCATCTGCATCGATACACATGTACTGCATGTGTCTATATACATTTTGTTGCATGCACGTTTTAAATGCTTACCGTAGCAGTAATCATAATGAATGCTTATGTACGCGTACGAAAAAGCATTGAACACATGTTGCCGATTGTAATATAAAATGTCCTTATAGCACTGTGCCGTCCCTTGTTTTGATACAACAACTTGGGGATGTACATTATTATCATCTCATTTTCTTTGCTTTTCCTTGGCTTCCCTCAGTATTGTGAATATGCACTCAAGTGATCATCTTTTTCTTTTATGTTGCGATATGGTTGCGATATGTAAAATCAAAATCATGCATCGATACAATGGTACAAATGACTCTGTCATCCTGCTCTGTTAAAATTGACTATCAGGGGCTGATATAAAATAAGGAGGCTATCCAAAAGCAAAATCAAGATAATGTGTACATTAGACATTGATCAAGTTGAATACGATATTTAAAAGGGTGTTCTGCAACTTTTTATGATCTCCTCTGTTAGAGTGTCCAACTTGCTTTCTCATGCCATACCATTTGAAGATCATAACTTTTAAGTGGAATTATAACAAGAATTTACCTATCATGAAGCAAAATCACAAAAAAAACTAATGTACCCTTCGGCTGAACCACAGTACAACGTATTCAGACAATGGGTACATAGGTACATCATCGTACTTACATAGGTTGTCACGAGATTGGCGTGGTTGATATAGTTGTACGAAATATTATTTACGGGGAAAATTACCGGAATTTACATGATCTGTATTGTCAGAAAAGCATGATTAAGTATTACTTTGCTGCATGCACTCAATTTCTTCGGAAATGGAGCACTGTTATAGTGTTAAAAGCACTTCCTTCCTTCGTGTTATGGATTGATATGATATTTCAATATATTTAGTCACGCAAGCTGGAGATGATAGTGATGGTGACATGACCGGAATCGGTAGAACCAACACATTTATTTAGATCATCACAAAGTTTGGTGAGCTTTTCTAGTCAAAGGAAGGGGTGGTAAGGTGGTAACACATTATTTAATAAAAGCCATAATTATAAGCTGCTGTGGGATTGGAACTCATATTATGTATGTCTTCTATATTATACTGTTTTTTACATCTGGTCGACTGGGAATTTAATATTTAATATTGCCAGTAGCAAGTTCTGCCTCCACAAATTAATAAATATCCACACCTGTTCAGCTCAATTTTTTATTCAATTCTTGCGCAGTTTCATTTTGCAAGCGACATATTTTTTATTTGCCAAGTTATAACATAACATCTTCGTGATCTCCTCAGCATGTCCCACCTGACAAGTTTTGGTGTAACTGCAACAAGAACAAAAACGCCGTCAATACAGAGTCACATTGTCTGCCGATCTCAATCTCAGATCTCGATTAGACAACTTCAATACTGTTTTAAGTAAAACAAAAAAGGAGAAACTTATAACTTTATGTAAAATATATTGTACACACCGGTACACTACTAGTTGAACTGGCTTTGTGAACTGACATTTTGGGTCTTCCCAAATGCTTGCTACGGGGCATATACCACCACAGCTCAGCTATAGCCATATCATGTTTCAATTTATGGCAAAGATTAAAATGTCCTCAGCGCATTATATGGTACATTTCATAAGGGTTTACATGAGATCCTTTTTGTAAAAGTAGAAAAAGTTGAGGTGTCATTCAAACTTTAATGTGGGCAGTTCGATGAGTGCCTGGTTTCGTAAAAACATTGAAATTCAGAATCATAAAATCGTCAGATTTGTTTAAGGACGGTCGTTGTTAGTCTCAGATTTCAATTTATTTCCTATTTTTAAAGGTAATCGTAAAGTACCTGCCCCTGTAAGAAAGAGAAGTAAGTAGGCGAGGCTGTTACACTATGATTATGTATTCCATAGATATTTCATATTCTCTGTCGTCGTTTGTCGAATGTTTAGTATTTATAATCCGAGTAAATGCTTCGTTTCTTCGTGTAATGACAACAACAGGCGTTTGCTTTGATTGTTTGAATGTATTATTTTAATTTTGAGTACATATATTTTACGTAGCACATGCCATGCATACATACTTTTATCTTGATGAGCCAAGTTTTGTAGTGAGTAAAATTATACTACACAAAGTAGTTTGTACCCCAAGAATCAGTGCAGCGTTTCAGAATCATTGTTATTATTGCTTCAAAACCGTGAAACAGGTGTTTCCTCTAATACATATTACATTATCTCTAATTTCAGCTCAAACGAGTCTGAGTTCCGCTGTGATTTCTTATGGCATATGTCATTTGGAAAGGACAACGAGATGCACTTTCAGATTACGAGTTTTTTTTTCTATTCTTTACCTTTTGCGTTTTGTGACAAGTATCATTCGTGGAAAATTAGGAAAAGAAAAGAGACTGCAATATATGACATGGATTGTTCACTGTACAAGCTTTTACCATCTTCATTGTTTCTGACTTTTAGTCGAGACCTGAAATGTGAGCCTCCTCATCTTACGTATGCATAATATTAATACCGTAACTTGCTGGGAGGTCCATTATGATTTTTAAACCCTCGTCGTAATTTCGATGTAGCCAGTTAGCATATATACGTATTAGGTACGCTACTTCCAGTTCACGGAATTTTCAGCTTTGTAGAAGTAGCTGTTCTCTCAACCCATTTGCATTATGATGTCTACAGTCTGCACGCAATGTATATTCATACGTATGCCTACCTGTTGTAAAATATCGCATTTCTTAGAAATAATCTCATAGACTTTTCTGTTCCATTTGGTGACTTTTTGAATTGGAAAATGGTCAGCCTAATTAAACCGAGTCGAATTAATAAAATACTTGTGAAATTTTTAGGATTCGACGTATTTTGGAAGCCTGTAATTCAATTGAATATCCAGAGCTTGGTATAACAAAATCATGGCATAAAGTTTCTGTTAATATAAGTCTGTGTTGCAGCAATGAGGCTAAACTTTACTGCAGTTCTCACTCAAGAGTAAGTTTTCTGGCCGTCAGGATTGTCAAGGGGCGTACAGTGTCCGTGTATGCATTTTGTTCGTACTAAAACACTTTTAACATGACTTGAGCAAGAAAATGAGTATATGCAAAAGAAAGAAAATGAGAATTGTTTCAAGATCTATGATTCCCAAGGGGGAGCGTTATGTGTACTCAAGTAAACTACTTTTGTTTTTTGACAAAAGATCTTTGTCCAAGCACGCACAATGTCTTTGTCTTTTTTTGTCTTAGTTGTTGGTCAATCCAAGTCGAGCACTGAGGATTTGTAATGTAACAATGCAGCAACAATCACCTAGTCCCATTTTGAATTGCGCACATGGGAAGAAATCTAATACTCTACTATTACTATTATCTCATCGGCCTTTGCAATCTTTTATCTTTTAGTAGTTCCTCTGTAAAATAGTTTGCATCGGTGTAGTAATTTCCTTTTTTATCCACGCTAAAATGCATTTTGTATTGCATTCTATTGTTAAAAATGTGGAAATATATTCTTAACGTTAGTTACTTTCTCATATCATGAGTGCAATCAAGATGTAGAGTTTAATGCAATGTACGTTACTGCTTCTGCTAGCAGTAGTGGCCCTATTCTGCTTGAGCACACGGTGGAGTTTTTACTTCACACAATTTTCGCAATTACCGTCGATGAGTTGTCCTCATGTAAAGCATGCCGCGCGATTTCGTAATTTTTTTCGTTCAATTTTAAACCAAATGAAATGCAAACCATTACATTTTTGCAATTATTTTTAATGTTGCCCTCATGCTCTAGGACGATGTCGCATCGCACCAACCAAAACAGGAAGAAGGTATCTAAAGAAAAAGAATAAAAATAAGTCATACTTATCAGTCACTACTACACCACACCGCTGTTGTATGCATATATTACTCACCTCAATACCGGTGCGATATGCAGGGAAGAGGAATCTTTCTTTTTTAGAATGCATGACAATCATAATGATAATTTTAATGACACTACTGGGACTGGGACACAAATATTGTATAGCTGCCAATCATACCAATTACTACATATTATTGGAGTAGCTCTACTACCGCGGTACACGCTAATGATTGTAATGCGATGCGAGTAGCAGTGAAGTGCTCTATATATTAAATTTTATTGCAAATAAAAAGTGGAGTTTTTAACACGAGGGTGGCATAAACATGAGAAAGTTTTGTTGGGGTTATATTTGCATTTTACTAATATATGCTTTTCAAACTTATCTGCAATACATTACTTACAAAAACAAAAATTCAGCTCGCCAAAATTATTTCCGTGCTAGAGGGAAGTGGTAAAAATTATATTGTTGTGTGTATGTGTAGTTGACAATTATTTTTATTATTTAGATGGCGTAAAACCTGCGTCATCCGTTTTGAATATTTATAACTCATCCTCCAAACAAGTGATTAAAAATTAATCACAATGTTTCAGGTATAAATTATGCAAAATTCATACAATGAGCTAGGAAACGACTGTGAAAAGATACTTGAAACACGTAGGTATTTCAAAAAATATTATTATCATGAACATATCGTAGCACCAAAGTACATTTTAGACTTAAAAAAGACTAAGGCATTTTTTTGTGTTTGTTACATGCATCGTGTGTAATTGGGTGGAACACACAACCTTGCAAAGAGATTTTTTCATGGATGAAAACAGTCACACAATCACTTGAAGCTGTGGGTGTTAGTGTTTAGTTATTCGTACGCGGCAGAGGATTTTGCTAATGATGATGAGATGTTTAGATGCTGAGGTAGTACAAAATAGTATATTACAAAAATTCATAGCTCTAGAGTCAACCCATAGTGAACAAAGATGAAGAAGACGGTTGAGAAGAGGAGATGATGAAGCCAAAGCTGTCTGATGCTGCTTATGGTGTTGATGATGATGATGATGAGGAGTTTTACGATGCCAAATTTAATGCCGACGAATTATACAAGCTCTTATTACTAATTCCTATTGAACACACATAATACATATATGCAGATGCGTATGTGTTTGCTAATAAATATTCTACAAAAATATATTGTTCAAGAGAGATATTTATGTATATATTTGGAACAAACACGCATTCAGCATTCCTTCATTCATTTACTTGTTCGTTAATTCCTTGTTTTATTATATTCCATTATGTTCGCATTAGTCATTCCTCTATATGAGCCAAGATAAAACCAATGCATGTATGTTATGTGATCACTAAGAAAATCAAAAGAAAATAACCTTTGAACAAAGGATTTTGCCACAATAAAATTTATCCTTTACAACTGTTTGCATGAGAGATGCGAGTGATGCCATTCAAAAGAATGTGATTAGTGTAAAAGGTATGCATCAAAATAACTTTCGTCAATTAGTCAAACAAAACGCAGAAAAATACCAGAGGATGATGTGATTTCCCGTTTAATACCTGTACAAAATATGTTTATATTTACAGTACGGTACAAAAATGTAAATATAAAAATAGAATCTCTAAACAGCATTTTTATCTTTATTCTCATTACTATACTACTCCACTTTCAACACACCTTGCATTGGATGACGTTATTCTTGTTTGTTTCAACTAATCATCGTGTGACATCAGGTGTATCATATCCATTATATGTGATTCGTAGTAGTAAATTATTGAAGGAGCTTGACTGAGTAAAAATGTCAGTGTTAATGTGAGTATAATGCAACCGTTTTTCAGGAAACATTTTGCTGATAAGAAAGAGAAAAAAATAATCTTATGGTAGTACATACCATACGCATGCCTAAGTACGAGCTTTTAAAAGTGTAGTATGCAAGAAAGAATGTGACATCCAACATCATATTATCATCATCATGAATGATTTCATGAATGCACGTAAAAAATACATGCAATTTTTGCGATAATCTGAGGTAGGTAGGTAAATAGGTAGCTATTACATCGCGATAAGAGGTCTTGAGACTTGAATTTCATTTGAAGTAAATGATTTAAAAACAATTCTCGTTATTATTACTTACTCTACACACTGGCGACAGCAAGGTTTGTGGATGGTATAATAATAGACAACGTATCGTATAATAATATAAACATCCCATGTGCACACAGAAAACATTGTTGTGTGATACTGCAGCAGCAGCAGCAGTCAGAAAGAAGGGGATTTGCATTAAAACATCAAGACATCAACTCTGCTTTATCATAATGTAAGTATAGTATAAATCCTGCCTCTGCTCTTTCATTCATGTGGTTGTTTGTACACCTGCTGCAGCTTCTGATACTTTTATTTATTCTCCAACGATGACGATATGATATGGATCTCTTAGAAAAGAGGAAACAGGATGAACGTCAATTAAGTTTTATTCTATGCTGTCTCTGACTCGGACAGTTTCACTAAGCCTATATAAACTTGCCGTGTAATGTAAGCCAGAGATACTGAATTGCATGTGGCCTCTTTGAAAGCATCCCTTCTTCTTCTCCTCAACGGAGAGGAATTAAAGGAGTAGAGGCACGGCAATGAGTAGAACCATAGTTTAGGCACAAACAGCAAAAAATTAAAAACATGAGGATACATAAAAAAGAGTACATTTAGCATGAAAATTGAAAATGGAAGATATACAGTTATGTAACTTATAAACTCTAACGGATCGAAAAAATTAACAAATGATATGCCAAACGGATCGATAAATTCTAACAGTTCCTTCAACCGTGGGAACAACCTGTCCAATCCTTCAGCTCGTAGTTTTCCTAATCTTATGTTCCAGTCTTGCTCCACAGCTAATAACCCAAAACATTGAACTGGGTCTGAATATGACAGAAGAAGAATAGCCGTAATTATGAAGGGGGATTGACAGAGTTTCAGTTGTTCCATTTGTAACCGACGTCTTCCACAAAACTTATTCATGCTGTTAGATAAAGGCAACATTTGTGTTAATGAGATACTTTCAAGTTCTGCTTCCGTTCCGTCCTTTGTCAAAATGGTAGTCTCATTACGATTTTGGCCTCTATATTGCTGGCAAAGCCACTGACTGGAACTCACGGGAGACTGTGGGGGCTAATGAGACAGCTGCTAGAAAACACAACAGACTTTAATTTTTTCATGAAGAGTTGTTGCTCTCCCAGGACCAGACATTTTCATGAGGAGAGCGTGCTAACACAAATATACGTAATTATATAGTGTATGCCTATGAGCCCACTAAGATTAACTCACTGGTTTTGTTTTATTTTGGTGGTAGAGGATAAGAATAAGAAACCTCAAGCACGCACAAACGCAACAACAAGGTCCTTAGATGATCCAAATTAATCCGGCAACACTACATAGCGAGCGTGTGAATCATCAGCTTTGTTTCAGCATCTTTGATAGTATGTACTATGGATGTCTTTTGTTTTCCAAACGACCAAATTTTTAATAATGAGAAATAAATGCATGAGCATAGTTTCTCCTTGGGAGAATGCTTACTCCATACTGAGTACATACAAAGAAGGAAAAACACACATCTTACTCAGTCTCTCGACAATGTCTCTATTGTTTTTGTAGAACGTGCTAAAACATTCGACAGAAAAGTATTTCTGCTAATTTAATGTAAAGGTCATTTTGACCTTTTTTCGTGTATCTGGTTCCTTCCAACCAATTTTTTATATGAGGGGTTACGATGTACTATTGTAACTGCTAACAAGAGACGAAGAAATTTTATTTTTAATCACAAGGTTGATTACGACACTTATCTCTTTTGTCAGGCAAACTACATAATTCAGTTAAACTTCACTTTTCGTCCCTCTGCTCTAGGAATAAATGATTCAAGGTGCTCTCCAAATCCCTAATTAAATCACCTATTGTGGGTAGCCTCGGATCTGTGATATGCTCAAATCTGCGTAAAACTTCGTGAAGAACTGGAAATCCTGCTAGTCGTGGCCACAAAAGTTTTGGAGCCCAATGTACAAAATGAGCCACCACAGGAACACTGAGAAACAAACCTATACAAACGATGGCAAGCACTGGAAATGTATAAATGATGTAATTCCAAACTTCCAAAGGCGACCTTACATCCACATACGTTGTTCCATATGGATCAATGTCTTGTAAAATCTCATAGAGAAAGTATCCGACTCTTGAAAGTCTCTCAATGACAAACTGTAAATTATCCATGTAGAACACTTCTTAATGGAGCAACTTTTTCCTTTGCAGAGTCGAAGTTTGTACTTTACAAAACAGTAAATATGCATGAACTTCAAGAAGAGTCACAGAGCTCACATTTTTAAATAATATAAAGTAAATTGGAAACGAAATTGTGTGAGAGTGTGCATTACAGAGAATAGCCAGTAGTTCCATTTACTAACACTGACCACCGAACACAGGTCATGGGCATCATCTGATAATGTAGGTCAGAGCTGATGGAATCATCATAAACATAAAGTGCATACATGAAAATAATGGCTGATTAGCAGAATCAATTAGCACTTGCTAAATTTTCATAACTCAAGCGGTAGTATGGGACCTGCTGAATGGAAGGTAAACATTTTTAGCGTGTCAATGGCATGCACATCAAATAAGCGCTGCAATCAATACTGTTTAAACTGAACACACTCTCTGGGTACAGTCAGAAATTAACCCAGATTACAATTCATTGAATGGTAGAAGGTTTTGTGTTATTTAAACTTTAAATTGGAAAATTTGATGAAGAATTGCAAGAAAAGCTTAATTATATCAAAAATCATAATTATACATTTAACACAATTTGTCCCGCCTTGTTGAAAGAAGATTTTTGAAAACAGTTAAAACCTGGGTAGATCAAGCGTTTCTTCACACTTTAAAAAAGGTTTCATCCAATTTTATTAAACCGTCTTGGCACAAAGTGGTTTCTTTTTAATATTGATTTTGGATGAAAATGAGTCTTAATTTTCACCATAAGACAGATACATCCCGACTAAAATAAGAACAATGGTGCATCTATCAAGTATCGAAATATGAACCATTTTGATTTTTTCTGAAACTACCCTTTAGGTATACATCAGCGTTGGTCATCATTTCATTCATGAATATGACGAAATTCCAAAATTGGAGCATATGCTTATCACGCTTTTGTAGGTAAATTAATTTTTCTATATACAAATTAGTCTACTGAATACAATAATCTGGTCATGGAGCATTGTTCTTCATAGTATCTTCTTATCTTAATATTATATATGTATTATACCTTATCTTTCAATTGAATTCACCGAACCCGTGTTTGAAAATATCAAACAATCTGCATTCTACATCAAATATGCAATAATTACACTGCACATTAGACCAATTTCAGAATTAATAGATTTTGAAATGCATAACTGCTAAACATACAGAGCAACAATATGATTGTGCCAGAGGCGTTTCTAGTCCCATGCTTTTCCTTAGCAAGCCCGTCCGAAGAAGCAAGCTGGCTGTGTATTCGCATCTGTATGTAACAAAGGAGACAAGGATGTCGGTGCTCGAACTGCTGTCTGCCTTCCGAACTACATCGTCCAGAACAGAACAGCGCTAAATTCTTAAAATTCTCTTGTGTTTTTTCTCAGCGAGACAGACATCTCATCAACCCTTAAACATTCATTTTCTAATAACTCCATTCGTAACAATTGGTCAGATTTACGAATACGAAAGAATGGAACTGATAAAGTATTGCATACATTGTTCACATTCCAATATTCCATTGTATATATATAAGCGTGCAATACTGTAATTGCACTTTTTTTCTTCAAAACATTCCAGAAAAGGAGAAAAAATTTATACACGAACGAAATTTTATTCATCATTCATTCCAGTTGACTAATTTAATTCTCCGAACGAAAGACAGTTTAGTTGCTTACCGGAGCAATTATTACTTTTATATTATTACGGGGCTAACTTTTTAATAAAATATATTCCACATTCACATTTATGACAAACACATTCCAATATTAAAACTTTAAATTGAGCAACTAGACGGGTTGTTCATTGTTATAATATATGGTGCTTATAAATAAATTCGACTGATTAACGAGAAGGAGGTAAAGAGGAGAAAAAGGTTTATTTGATTGTGCAATGGAGTCAAGCTCGGAACTAGATGACCTCCCATATGTGGTGTGGTACCAGTGTCGGATGTGTACTCATTTGTTCTTCGATGATGTTGAGAAGATGTTCAATCATTTGGATATCAAACATGGAACAATGATTGATTGCGAGGAGCTGAGGGAAGTTGTGTACAAAAATGGACTAGCAATGGGTGGCCTTCCAAGGTGAGAAATATTTGAATAATGTGGGATTAGGAAAAAGTGTGTATTTGTATTGTATTAGTTTTGTAGATCTGATTGAATTGAAAATATGCTTGGTAAATTTGATAGAGTGCCAAAAGTCGAAGGAGATGAAGATAATGGAGGTGTTGAGCAAATCAGTGAGCCTTCCTCTGGACTCTTGGATGTGGTTGAAAATATTCAGGAGGAGCTTTCACTAAATGCAGACATTGCAGCGAGCTCAACTAAGCTTCCAGAGACTGCTGACAAGAAAGAAGAACAATGTGCTGCTGCGAATGATGGAGATTATGATGATGACACTTATGCTGGATCGGAGTATCAAAATGATAACGAAGAAGACGGGTACTATGATGAAGCTCCTAAAAGATACAACAATCATCATGACTCCGAAGAGCAGCTTCTGGCAGACCAAAAATGTGTCCAACATATGAATGAAGAAGAAGAAGATTATGAAGATTATGACAACGATTTCGAAAATGATACTCAAATTAGTGGCAAACTGAACATGGAGGAGGGAGAGCATTACGACGACGACGATGTTGACGACGAGTTTGCTGATGGCCATGGCCATTATCATCAAGGTCATGAGGAAGGGGAAATATCCCCCGAAGTCTCAATGAATGAGGATGATTCTGAGGAAGATCATGGTTACGATCCAGAGGACTTTGAAAAGGGGCAAAATGGGGGGAATGGGAAACCACCACCAGGTGTACTGAACTATGGATATTCTTGCAGATTCTGTGGCAAGTTCTTCACTACTCGTCGTGGCGTTGAATCTCACGAGCAACACCACAAAAATCAGGTGCCGTCGCATGAATTTGTTGGGAAACGACACGATCCCAAAGTTTTTCCCTGTCAGCTTTGCAAACGGACACTTTCATCCTTCAAGGACCTCAAAGCGCACGTCAAAGCTCATACAACGGATCGAATACACATTTGCAAATTTTGCTATGCTTTATTCAACAACACTGCTAGTTTAACTAAGCACTTGACAATTCATAATCGCGAGAATCCAAATAAATGTTTCTGTGGAAAAACGTTCGTCAGTGCCAATACTTTGAAGATCCACAAGAAGATTCACACTGGTATCAAGCCTTTTGTTTGCAACTTTTATCAGTGTGGAAGAGCGTTCGTCACCAAATCCACATTGGAATCTCATTTGCGCACTCACACGGGAGAGAAGCCTTATCAATGCTCTTACTGCGCTTCGTCATTTACGACAAGCTCTGCCAAATACAGACATGAAAGACATGTTCACAAGGTTTCCGATGCTGAACAACCCGCAACTTAATTCAAGTTTTGATGCTCCATTAAATCGTCTCTCATTGTATCGAATTTTCATTCATTGTTATTAATATTAATTATTGTAAGTGTTGAGTTGTTAAGTATTGAATACTACGGGTGGAAGTATTAGTCGTACTTGTGGTTATAATGAAATCGACTGAGGTTTTTGTTTTGTTATCATTAACGTTTAAAATTGCTTCATTTTAGTATCCAGATTACAGATACATTCCAAGCAAATTAAATAGGAGTCCGTTAGAGTTACTCTTTGCGCAAGATTGTTTTATGAACTGATAATATAATTGCATCTCCAGACGGTACGATACGTGTTAAATAGGAAACGATTAGATATTAAATCAAAATTTAGACATTAGTTAGTTAGCTACATGTTAGATACATTGTAAATACATCAGAGGCTCTACAGACTTATGATTTATTAGTTTCATGGTTATGACATTCCGTTTATCATTCCACTTCAATTGTTATTCCATATTTTTAAGTTGTAAATATAATAATTTTGTTAAGTTATGTGCTATTCTCTACGTTCATGATACTTGTTATATGCAATCCACAATGTGCTCTGTTCAAATAGTTTCTTCGTCAATTGGTCCTTTAAATAATGATACCCTGATAAGCTAGGAAAAGCTAATATGAATATTTGTTTGTAAAAGTGCTGATCATTATGAAAATTAAATACACAATATTATCATGGATTCATTCACGTGTCAAAGCCTATCTTAATTATTGATGCTGTTTTTAAAGTTGTTATTCTTGGAGTCAAATACAGCATCTTGACTCCTTCGGCTTGTCCAGCTTCCAAACATGGTTCGTATCATAAATGATACTGCACTTTTTTGCACCATAGTGTAACTGACACTTCATTTTAAAACTTTTAAAACATTTAGGAGCAGATTGTCATTTGGTGCTGATAAGTGGTTGTGATTACACAGCATACCAACGCTTAAAGCTTAATTTGCTAATAATCATATCATTGTTAATTATGCTTGTTCGTGAATGAATGTGTATATGGAAAGCAAATGCCTTAGTATGATAACACAAATCTCCTTTTATTTGCATCTTACTTAATCTTATGCACAAAAGCAAGGTAGATGAAACAGTGTCCAAAATAAGCAGCTAATGCAAACATTTGCATAGTAATGGTAATAACGATGTAGAAAAGAAGATGCGCCTGCTTTCATAAATTATTATGGGATAAGCTCCAGCATCCCAAGGGTTTTTCTTGCGCAATGCTAAAGGAAACTATTTTAAAGAAAGATGGAACTGGAACAAGTTCGTGTACAGCAAATTGCGAAAAAGTCTACTATTACAAAAAGAGAAAAATCATAAGAGTTTTCACTGGTGACGTCCCCTCTGCATGTTAACATATTCTATGCAATGTTGCCCATAAAATCATACACTGAAGAAGAAGTTGAAACGCAAACTTGTGTGCTACATGTGCATGTATATGTATGTACATCTTTTGCAAGCTAAGTTAGAATTTCTTTTTATCGAATTCAGGTAAATGCCCGTATGTGGTACTCTACCTAGTCAATGTTCAACTCTTATCTTGGCTCTTCAAGGTTTATCAAAAGTTCCGACTGGGTAAAGGAAGTAAAAAAGTTACCATCATCATAGGAAAACAAAAAAAATGCTACCATCACGCTACAAAGGCAGCCGCTTCCTAAGAGTCTCTATAGAATACTGAAGCTTGAGTGTGTGCAGCGATTCATATATTAGCTATGTTGATGATGTTGATTTGGTACACACATGTATGCACGCAGCTGAATAAGTTCGCTTATTCCTCCACCGTTTGCTCTACTTCTTTATATCTGCGAATTGTAATAATGGACTTGTATGAAAGAATTTGGATTTTTTCATTCAGAAGCACGATAAAAAGAAAGGTAAGAAAGGAAAAGAACGTTAAAATTTATTATACTACAGCTCCATTCATACATGAATTTTCCTCATACTATCCCGATCCCTTAAATCCAGTTGTTTTCCGTACTCTGCAATTCTCATTCCTCAGCTCCTTGTTTGAATCACTATCACCATCATTCTCTGGTTTCATACAAATAAAACTGGTTGAATTCATTGCAAAATCACCGTTCGTCAACTAGAGAGCTACAATATTATTATCCCTTTTTCTTATAGCTCGTCTCCATCTCGTTTACGTTTTTTCTCTTTTTTTTTCTGCAACACCAGTTCCTTAATTCCTTCTCCTTTTTACATCTGTCAGTGGTAACAAAAGATGTGAGGAAATACCGAATTGTTCCGATTCAATTGCGAAACTTAGTACATATATCGTGGAGGAAACCTAAGATGAAATAAAGTTGGCAACAGTTAAAGAAAAATCCAGTAGTATACCACAAGCAGATGAATGAAAAGAACGCTTATGACTTTGCTGGTAATGGTTTTTACCCTTTCTTCGTTACTGGCTCTGCAAATCACGGTCCACTATTATTAAACATGTATCGTGGAAGATAGGATGCACCATAATCCATTCTCTCTTCGAATATATATCCACATATATAAGAGTTTGTATACAAAGGACCATATGTGCTCCAGATTTGCTCAAAGAAAGTAGGAATAATTCTACAATGTAGTCAGTGAAGCTTACGTGGTATGCACACAAAGAAATATCTTAAGTACTCGCTGCTACTATTTATGCATGACATTTTGTGATACATGTTTGCAATACAATACAAAAATGTTTTGCAGAAAAGAAGGATTCTGCTTTGCTGGAATTATGTCCAATTTACCTTGTCATCTTACACATGCTGTACGTACATATTTCATTCATTCATTCATGTGTATTCGTATATATCATATCAGGACCTTACTCACAGTGAAACGTACAGGCTGAAACAGATAGAAAAAGAGTTGGATGAAAGGAAATCAAATTTACTTGGCATTTGAGTCAAGAATATAGCGCATCATCATCCTTGTATTCCTTGCACTAAGGTGAACCCTGATAGGAGATAATATGCAACAAAGCATAAATGAATTCGGTTAGGGAGCAATATACCCTTGCAACATAAGGATTTAATACGGGAAAGCCGAGCTGGCTGGGCGCTTTATTACAGTATATATTCGCTTGGCATTGTAACAAGAGATTCACATTCATCACTCATCATGTTGAAAGTTTCTTCCTGAGATCTGACAACCCTTGTGAATTACCGAGCAGTGAATCTCATATCTAATTTTATTTCATTATATTTCAAAATGCATGCTTCTATGAGAATGTTTTTGGATAATATGCAAAGAATGGAGAAACAAGAGAACGCTTTCTAATTTCAATGCTATAGGTTTACATAGTTGTATTGATATAAAGATCATAAGACATTTCCTGTATTAAGTTATATTTATATTCGTAATCTGAATTCGAGCTGTTCTTTTTTACACCTTCTCGGTGGAATTTCATTTCATAAAAATGCTCATATCACGTACACTACACAGGTGATCAAGCTTATCGATGTCATGATTTCATGTATGAACTGTTTAAGAACAAAAGATAAAAAGAAAATTGATACATTTATCAGGCTAAAGCATGCAATATTATTGGTAACTTTATCTTGGCATAGTGCAGCCAAAATAATTTCAACAAAAGGGATATTTTCACCTGAATCGTGGTGAAACTTAGCTGTAGTAATACATGACGAGAAGCTTGAAGAGCCCAGTGATAAACTGCCAATGTAGCAGAGGAAGTCGAAACTCTTTACCGAAAAAAAGAGGGAAAATACTTAAGAAGGATGAGACGCTCCATCCAACCATGTGAAGACACATCTGTTGGAATGAATTTCGGAGGAAGACAGAGGATTGCATTTCAACGGTTTTAGGAAAGCCCAAATCCGCCCAATTTTTCCACACAGGTCTATATGCGAAAACTTGTCGTGGGAATAAAGAGTAATGTGCATATGTAGACTGCAGGATGGTTTCTTGTCAGTATTCGGAGCATTCACGGTTTATTCTTTTTACTCCAGATTCCATTATTATTTTTGAGCCTTTTTGGGCCATATTTTTAAACGAGCTGTACCTCAGATAAGGGAATGAAAATTTAAGCAGTACCCTTTGCTCACTTTTGAAATGACAAAGTGAAGATCTGCTGCTGTTAATGCAATATATTTCTTGTAGCACCAACGGCAGCAAGCACACTGTCACTGAAAGTGAAAAACAGAAGCATTGAAGCAAGTAGAGAGAGAAAAGGGGACCAGGAACCAGGAAATACGAGTAAAAGCATAATATTAACGATGAATAAACGAAAAGGTAGCTAGTTGGTGGTAAAAAGTTTGGGATATGCTCGTATAAATGTAGATTCGGAATCCTGATGCATAAACATACACACACACTAACATATACAAAAGAAAAGGATTTGCTGAATGTACTGGCTTATGCATATGTATATTTTAACGAACCGGATCCTAGTGTTCTCTTACTCTCTCTCGGATCTTTCTCTAAAGGGCTGTGCGTATTTGATAGATATATGAGGAACACTAGACGTGATTATATCATTTTAAAAGGAAGTGGAAAGTTCATACAAATATATGTAGTACTTCCATTGTGATAAACCTATGTGTCCTCCGCTTACTACACGGCTCCTCATAACTACTTTAGCAGCCTTTTACTGCATTGCATTGCTAGTCTATAAGAAGTATGTAAGTCGTGGGTGAGAGCAGGGAATTTCCCCTACCAAATCGATCCAAAGATCTGAAAACCAAGTGGGGATGTGATGTGAGTTTACCATGACTAAGACCGTGAATGGGGTTGCATTATCCCATATGCCATACGTAATGGTAATATATACATTTTGTGTGCAAAACCATATATATTTTGGCTGCGATTTCGACCTTTAGGGTTTTATTCACGTACGTACCTACGAACATAGGTAGACAATAGTAATGATAATTCTGCACACACATACATACACACACACACACCACACGCATTATTAGCCCCATCTGCTACCGATTTGGACTTACGGAAGTGCATTGTCAGCAGCCCGTTGCAATATACCACACGTTCACGAGAGTTCATAGCAGAGTACTGTCTCATGTCTCTTATTTCTAATTTTCAACGTGAAGGAATTTTGATGCTAAAAATAATTTATAACTCCCCCAATTAAAGCAGCATAACCTTTCATAATAAATCACATCACATCAACGTTCTTAAAAAACGTTTATTCTTTCCAAACTTTAGTATTGCTGCTTGTATCTATCAAGTTGTGTTGGTCACTCATAGTCATTGCATTGCACAATTTTCATAAACGCAGCGCAGTAATGAGTCCAAATTGGAGCTGCTGTCTTTTAAATTGACTATATGGACGCAAACAAGAAGGTTACTGACGACGAGTGAAGATGTTTCCTTCCAGCGAATGAGTGCATTGTTGCTACTTCAAGCTGAAAGATATACTACGGACACTGCTTGCAACCGCAACAACAAAGCTAGCTCCTGGTTGTAATGAAATGAGAATGGGTAGCAAACAACAAACAAACAAAACAGAAAACAGCAACTGAGCGAGCAATAAGAAAGCTGACGATGCAGCAGGGTACAGCGGAAGATGAATATACAGGCAACTCTCTCATATTCATCCAGCCATAGCCACACACAACACATGCATGAACATTAACAGCAGCAGTGAGCATGGACTTGAAACACGATTCTCTGGTGAAGAAAGTTCGCCTTTTTTGGGGAAAAATATAGTTTGCTCCTTGCATCAAAAGCGGTTTTTCTTCACCTCCCGTCTCCACTCTTGTTCCTCTGCTCTCTGCAACTTTTTTAAATACTAATACCCTGCATGATACAAAAAAAATAGCGAGTTGTTTGTTGTTGTTGCTTGCTATCATTAGATTCTAAGGCGATGGCGATGATACATTAATGTATGAAGAAAAGTCCGCTGTAGTTGTTCGTTCTGCAAAGTTCCGTCTTTCAAACAGCTACTTCAACTTTTAGTGAATACCATCGACTTTTCTTTAACAAAGGCGAGCGGGTTTCCTGCTGTGGTAAAGCAGGGAATGAGGTACACAAGTTTTGAGTCATCGCATCCCTAGGTGTATAAGATAGACACGTCGATATATTGTAGGAGGAGGTCGAAAAAAGAGAAAGCTTGCTACTAGACTGGTGGTGGATACATATCCAAATGTTTCTGTTTCGAAAACCTGAAACAGCAAAATGATGATGATGATGACGATGATGTGTCACTGTTCTCATCTTTTTTCAGATTTCCTATTACTTTCAGCTAGAAGAAGATCGGAGAAGCTGTGTAGTGGATGTGCTAGCTTGGTATGAAAAAGTACATCATGAGGTTGAGTTGGGATGCTTTGTGATTTATAAAATATCTAATATAGGATGCAATATCATATAAAATGGAACAATATATATCTTTTGGAGTACATTCATCGTTAAACAAGCAAAAAAAAGTAAAAAAGCACTATTTGTTAAGGATCTATTTCATCCTGAACAGCTTGCCAGAAGCCGTACGGAGAGACCTACATAAATAGAGCACTACTTTTTGCAAGTTTTCTTGCAGCAAAAATGAATTGGATGGAATCCTCTCTCTCTCTCTCTCTTTCTTGCTGTGAGCCTGTTCCATTCAGCTAGCGGGATTGTGATCGGATGGAGCGGAAATGCTTGCTCTCGCAATTCCAACATTATAAACACATACGAACATATACATTCATAATGTACGTGTGTACACGAGGAGCGTGTATTAACGTTTGAATCAGAGGCTGCAAGTTGGCTAACAACTAACTCGGCATTGGATTATATATATATGTTGAATACAGTGGTTCTTCATGAAGAGACCAAGTGGAGCAGAAACATATATTGAAACGGAGAAAATATAAGAATCTCAATAAGTAAATAGTGCTACTGTGTGAAGATCTAGTACGTACGTAAGTAACAGAGGAAAGGAAGGAAAGGCTGCCACTTTACTGATTCAGAAAGGCAAGCTATAAGGAAACTGAGTAGCATCAAAACTATATGAGCATTATACTAATGTATGATAGCAGGAGTAACGTTCGTTCATGTGCCAGTAGTATGTATAAGTATCTATATTATTCGTAGTATCATGGAAGAGCAGCGTATGTACGATATGTAGTAGTAGTAGTAGTAGGGGAATGCGGATCTCGAAGTACGGATACATAACTTTCTTAAGTACATAGAGATCAGTGAAGAAGGAGGAAGGAGAGCTAGCAATGTAAGCTCCAAAAGTGGCAGCATCAGTTGAAATAACGTTCGTGTAGAGCAGGAGAAGAGATCCACGAAACTCAAATAGAGCATATTACACGTAAAACATAGACTGTTTCAGGAGGACGACTCGGGCTTTTCGGAACCCCAGAAACTTTCCTACTTTTCCTTTCACTTTTTTCAGTAAAAACATCATACAATTCTCTGCTGATATATAGAAGACAGGAGCTTTACACTATATGAATAGAGAGCGTGTGAACAAAACGGATACTTTTGGATAGGTAGTGCATTGCATACATGTACCTCTAGCAAGACAAACAAGCTTATATTATACGAAGCTGCTAGTAGAGAGCATGGGCACATGCAAGCATGTACAAAATGTATTCACTAGCACTCTGCTATTTTTTATTTTATTCTGTTTTCCTCTCATAAAGTGAACTAGCATGTGCATGTGTGTTTTCCATGCTCCTGGCTCCTCTTTTCCTGGTTCGGTGACTCAACTTGTCTCCAGGACGAAAAACGGGGAGAAAGAGAATGAATAAGTGGCAGTAGTAGTATTGCTTTGGTTGAAAGGAATGGAAAACGTAGTGGTGGTGATAGTGGCAGGCAGTCTGGAAAAAAAGTCTCACTCAGTTTCATGAGTTAAACTAAAATCAACCCAACCTTGCTTCCGAAACGTACACACACACATACAGCAGCAGAGAGTTTTAGCTGCATGCCAAGCCAGAGCTTTCTCCTTTTCCACCTTCCACCGACCATCAACCGTTGTGTGTTTTGGTTGGTTGTGTGAATCCAGGATTCACCGTAGCAGTGGCAGTAGTCAGTCGAACAGTCGAAACACAGCATCAGTAGAGAAGCAGGAGAGACAGAGGAGAGAGATCTTGACAAAACCGTATTCAAACATTTTCTCCAGAAAAGTAAAAGAAGCAAAAGCAAAGCAATGCCAACGACGACCAACAACTTTTAAGTGTGAGCACTCATCTTATATGCTCCAGCTAAACACATGTACAAGGCTGACTGTTACCATTCCTTTTCCTACCCGTGTCCCCGAAGGCGTCTTCTACAATTTACAATGACTACAGCTATCTTCCGTCTTTGACTGCTCCAGCATGCAGTACTAGTGTGTATATGTGTCTCTTGCGATGTGCTCATACATTTGTATACTCCTGCCTGCTCCCTGCTAATATTATTTCTTTTACCTCTTCTATCTATCTGCCTCCCGCACTCTCACTCTCCCTCCAGTACTCACTCATCGTCAATCTCTTTCGGATCTCCACAACGAAAAGACGATCTCATTCTTATTACATGGAGCACCAAAAGTAAGTAAAAGTGAATGAACACGCAGCCACCATCGATTCCTTAATGCAACTGTGAATGTGATCGTGCATGTGAGTAGAAAGAGTGTGTCGTTCGTTCTCTGTGTTTTTACTCCAAAATTTAGTTAGCTCAACTTTCATCCCATAGCCCCACCATGAGCAACAACAGCAAAAACTGACTTGGATTCAATCTGCCCAGCTCTCTTCTCCCATGTAGAATTATAATGCATATGCGAATCAGACGAGACACTTTTCCTTTTACTCTCCTGTCATAACACCTTTATAGCCTACGAGAGGTTGATGCATTACACATTTAGTGTCGGCCTCGCCAGCACCGCTCCTCTTCTGTTCACGTCTTTTGTTACCTTGTTTCTCTCTCTACTCTCAGCTCCACTATGAACCCTTCCATTTCCTCATTATCAATATTCTAAGTGGCTAACCGTAAGACTGTGTGCTACCGGAAGTTGAAAGAACAATTGTAGAACTGAAATCCTCAATCCTCTCAAAAAGTTTCTCCTGGTTTGTTGTAGTAGCCCTTTGCCTTTTGCTAGCGCTATAGAAAACCACTTTCAAGTTTCAACGCTGATGCTATATATAGGGAGCTCTTCCACCACTTACTCCACCGACCGTTTTTACAACCTCAGCTGACTATTGTGTTAAGAGAGAGGGAATGTGTATGGGAGCGAACCATGTATAAAGAAGTTTCTCTAACATACACAACATCTAATTTCCCTTTTGGTTTTCACTTGTCCCTTCATCTTTTCTGAATGACTGACTACTGTGGCTCTGTGAGCTAAATCTGCTGGCTCTGGTTCGAGGTTTCACTGGTGTGTCCGTCGAGTGTTTATATTATACATTTCTGAAGCTAAAGAAAAGCAGGGCATGAATTATAATGCACGATACTACTATATACAAAGAGTGAAGGAGTTGTAATAGACGGCAATAGCAATTTGAAGAGAAAAGAAAAGTGAAGGGGTCCTTGGAGAGTGACTGGCCGACTGCCAATGGACCTCGAACCGGTCTCGTAGTGTCCATGTGAGTGTAATTGGAGGCGAGAGAAATTGTCCGATGGGATATGTCCCCGGAGACAATCCACAGTGTAAATGCAGTTTGAAAGAAAAGAGAGGCTTCTATCAACTCTTTTTCAGAAGTGAGCAGAGACTATATCCGTCGTGCGGAATAGAATGTTTAAGAGGCAATACAGAAAGAATGAAAAGATGAAGATACTAGCCTTTAAAAGGAATGTGGATTTTTAAAGTGGGACAACTGGGACTAGAATTACAAGTAGAGTCACCACTGCTAGTGATAATACAAAACCGTTCTCGAAATTGTGGCGTTTCTTGACTAGTGGTCACTAACTCTTTCGACTTCCGTTTCCTTCCCTTTGTTGCCCTCTCCTATTGCCGCAGTTGTTGATGCTCTCTAGCCACGCCACCCTAAATACTATTTCAGTTTTGTTTATTCCGTCTGGATGATTATGTCGATGAACTTTGGAATGATGTGGACTCAAATCTACGCTCCTCTTTGTTGATGATACGAGCGTTCCTAATGTTAAGTAAAATGGTGAAAGTCAAGCTCGAATAAAAGCTGAAAATTCCATCCACAAAATCATACACACAAGATATATATCTGAGCCTGGATAAGGACGAGCGGAACGAGAAGAGTAAGACAGAAAAGGATGATGGCTGTGGCAAACTTTTATGGCTCGTGGCTGACTTCCCTGCGGCATGACTTGTCACAAGGCTCGCCCTTATTCATTACCCCTCGTAGGTTGTACAATGTCTTTGTATCTAACCTTCTTCATCTCCTGTTGGTTCTCGACTTCTTCAAGACTGGATATGCCGTTCCAGGTATAAAAATCCTTCCCTTAAGAGATTAATTTGAGTTACAGACACAAACATAATGCTAGTGATTAGGGAAAGACCAAATCTGTCATGCAAAACATGCCTCAAATTAATCTCATTATGCATACATACTTACACCATGTAATATACCAACTTTTCAGCATTTACCACAATTTAGCAGCCTAAAAGAAAGTATAACCATTTGAGCACGTCCATCCATTGTAAAATAGGCTCAGTTCAAACTATCAAGTCCTGACTTGTTAGCAAAAAATGATATTAATTTATTCCAACGCATTTTTAAATTGAAACATTGAAGAAGAAGAAGAGTATAAATGCTATCTATCTAGATTTGCAATTTGCATTTTCTTTATACCACAAACTCTGGTTTTCTGAAGTAATATATGCCATAGGAATTTTAGCAACAGACGCATTTGTAAAAGAGTAAATGAAACCTCCATACATATATATTTATAGCCTTTCTCTTTCATGAATACACAAAAAAAGTTAATATTTCTGACACTGATAAACGTTTAGCATTTGTATCTTGTCATCAAGCGAAAGCGGATTCCTGAATTCATTAGTGTAATCTCATTATTACATAATAGACAATGCCAGCAAGTGATAGCTTGTGACGTGGGGTTGAGGTTTGCATGTGATTACAGAAAATACAAATTAGTTGAAAGGTTACACGCTGTAGCAATACCATATATTTTGCTAAATGTGCTGCCAGACACTTTAACAGCTCGATTTACCAAGTCACAAGGTCACGTTTTCAATTTATCTGTAAGTAAAATTGAACCTAACAGCCTTTTCAGAACCGAAATGTATGAGACGAACTGACATTTTCGTAATTCCTTCGACAGTGTTTACGTACTGTTGACTGATAACCTTGCCACCACACACGCTTACAATTGTCATCTAATATAATGAAAAGTGAAAATGTTAGTCAGTCCCATTCAGTTTAAAATCCTTTGCGTAAAATAATCCCAGAAAAAAATTGTTGCATTTATCAGATCAGGTTTTCTTCATGTTGAGTGTGGCTAATATATTCTTGATTCGCGTTATTTTTTTCTTGCAGATTCGGAATATTTCCCGTACGAAACGTCGTTGCTCACTGTCGATAAAGGTATGTACAAAGTTGAACATTCTCTGCATGTGTTTTTGAACTTGCTTTGTGTGTCTATCGGTTAGCACTATATAGAATAACGCTCTGATCTTTAAATACGGATGAATATACCATGTGTTATAAACGTATCTACAATAAACATACATTTTACGTTTGTCATTTAGAACATTTCCTTTATATTCCATTGTCAAGCTGTGTGGCTTGATGTGTACGCATATAGCACACTTTGTAGTGTGGATTACATACGAAGAAAAGGCCCATGTTACACACACTACACACACGAAATCGAGTTAAGGCTAGAACTGACGATGAGTGTGCCCCTTTTTTTTACCAGATTCGTGTCGATTTAGCTTGCTAAGCACAAAATGAAGCAGTTTCTGTGATTGAAAACTTTTTTTTTCGGACACTTCTGTCACGTTCAATAGACAGAAGCCAATAAAATAAGAAGTTTCCATCTCCTTTTTTCAAACTATGCTCTTTTGCTTCACTAGTTTTTTGTGTAGCAGCACGTTGATAAACTCCAGAGAGAGAGAAAAAGAAAGAATGAGAGAGAGAGAGAGAGAGAGAGAGTGAACAACAGCACAAAAGCTTTTCACAAGACTTCCGTTGGAAACTCGTGCTCTCGTAATATGACTTATAATGTTCGCCTAGTTTCTTTGAGATGTGTACTACTCTGCCTATTTCAGCAGTTTAAAAGGGGTGTTACTCAAATCTAAATTTGTATTTTAACCTCCTTTCAAGTATAAAACTGATGGTTGTTGGCAGCGTGCAAACTGTGAATTATAAATTAGTCAAACAATAATGACAAGTACTACTTATAACGACAGTGTTTGTGCATGGGATGTAAAGGGATCTTCAAACTGAAAGCCACAATTTCCAGTGGTATTGAAATATTCAAGGCAGAAAGAACTACTTGACATTTTGCCATTTGATGAGTGAGCATTTTTAATCTATTAGTCACCCTAAGAATTTCACGCTGAAATGGGAGAAAGCACGCAAGTTCAAACTACCTATAAATTTACTAATCATTCTTTTGAAGACGATACTTATACGTTTGAGCGAGTTCCAATTCGGTTTTCTCATTGGGGTATAGATATATATATATAGATATTTTGCAGAGATATAATCTAATGAAAAGTTGAAACTTCAAGTGAATATCAAGTGGAGACGGAGCCGCATTGCCGACGACGCAATGAAAAGATGTGTGTGTGGATTCATTCAAATTGTGCATTGTATCATCAAACAGAATATTTTTTAATTCAACAAGCAAAACACTTTTTTTTGCAAGAGGGGATTGGAACACTTGCCAAAAACAAGAGATCTTCCGTGACGTATCATATGAACGGTAGAAGGAACAAGCTGTCACGGTACTTTCGAAGAAATAAAGTTTCCACAGACAGATTCGGCATGAGTTAATGTGTAGCATTATTATCGAGGCTGAAAGGGTAATTTTTTACGGTTTGCTGTGAGCCACACGCTGATTTTAAATTCGGTTGCATATGCATGTTCTCAGAGTAAAATGCGGATTATACAGAAATTAAAATGACTTTTGTAGCAAATCCATCACGCTAAAGTTTTTGAGAAGAAGGGAACATGGATATGTATGCTGCTCCTTTTAAGCAGATTCTTGGAAGTGGAGGGAAGATTATCAGCAATTCATGAGGTTACTCGAGTTCTTAAATTTTTAACGTTAATATGTACACGAGCAAGGAAGTGTCAGCGTAGAACCATGTCGTTCGTGTGTCGGGTTGAATATCTTACTGAATTGAAAGTAATGTTGTGTAAGTGGCAAAAAGAGCTCCAAACAGAATTGCTCTCTGTCTGAAGCGAGTCTACACGCAAACTGTGGCAAGAGAGGAGAGCACATACTAGTAGCCCAGCAAAGACATGCCGTTAGTGTCACATGAATCGTGTGCCTTAAGAACTTTACGAAGGATATAATATAAGAGGCTGAATGGAGCCCTTCCTGGCATGTGTTATATTCATGGCGAGGGAAATGCGGTGCTAGAGCGAGGACTGCTAGCTTTCTTCATGCTGGAATAACATATTACATTGTTTAGGAATAATATAAGGAGCTCATTTACTAAAAAGCTTGAACTGGATTCATACTCGTTGGACGTGATGCAATGTTTCTCCATCTTCTTTTTTTGTGAGGAAAGGATGGGACAGTAAGTAAACAATGTAGGAACAACGTTGAGTGAAATGGTGCTGAAGAATTTTTTTTTGTTGTAGCTATAATCTACTGGCTTGTTAGGAGAAATTACAGGCTAATTCGTGAATGTGGAGCAAGAAATTGTGATGCGTAGCGGCCATTCCACGAGATTTATTGCAGACAGACAATACCTTGCTGTCCCATAATAGAAATCGAAAATTTGTTTAGGGATTTCGATTAGGGTAGAACGCAGAAAAATGCTTGAGAGATAGTGGCTCTGGTAAGCCATACAATGATTATATTATTCTGTTCTTCCGAACATTTATTTTTTTTCTTTTTCCGGCTACCTGGAGTGATGGAATGACTCACAGTCATTCACCATGTTTTTGTTGTACATGTTTGACTATTGATGCAGACATATATCTAGATTGAATTCCGGGTTGATACAGACACCAATGTGCACATTCATCCAAAACTTTACCCTACAAATATCGATTATCAGCTTTCCTTCCTCACCTAAGCTACCAGCATTCTATAGTCAGTCGAAAGGAAGGATTGGAGAAAGAGTAGGGAGTAGTAGATTGTCAGCTCTGCATACACAGGGATACGATACGGGGAGCGAGAGAGAGAGATTTCATAGCGCATCTGAGCTCTCTGGATAGCCATATAAACCGCTACTCAGAGAGAACTGAGAAGGAGGGAGCGCTATATGAGTTTTGGAGAAAACTTGTGCCAGAATTATTGCATCAAAACGGATTGAGTAAAACATTATTTCTTTCTTCCGAACTGTGGTAATGCTCAGGATTTTGAGTTATAGTACATATGCATAGATAATGCAAAGAAACATAAAGCGTGTATTAGTACGCCTCTGCGTACTTAACCGCAAGAACTAGGGCCCGTGGGACTTATTATGATTTGCTACTACAGCTTACTCACCAACCAGCTTTGTTGCTTTCACTCATCCCACATACTCTTGCTCACCGCCACCTTACATTACCCTACATATTTTCTCTACACA
Source organism: Orchesella cincta (assembly GCA_001718145.1). Classification (NCBI taxonomy): domain Eukaryota; kingdom Metazoa; phylum Arthropoda; class Collembola; order Entomobryomorpha; family Orchesellidae; genus Orchesella; species Orchesella cincta. The sequence goes on from LJIJ01000422.1 coordinate 106,796, forward strand.
CCACCGAAACCGTGCCCCTTGATCCTAATATATTATATTGGTTGTACGAAATCTAATCCTAGCCGGAAGTATGTACTTTATGGAGAATTGCTTGAATGTTCAATGTAATACATGTTTAGAATCCATGTTACACGGCAAAATGTATTACTGTTATTATGGTAGATTGTTAGGTTTGTGGATACTAGTGAAAATTACATGTGCAAATTGAGTGGTTTGCTACAGCTCGACATACCCAGTCCACGATAACAGACGACTTTTTCAAGCAAACAAGAGTAATGTTGTGTAGCTGATCTCACGCAATATCAAACTGCCTGCCATGTCTCCAGGGCGGACGACGTCAGTTTTGTATGTACACGTAGCCTAAACTTGCTGGACAATAATAGGATGGCTAAAATATCTTGTAAAAAACTCTTGTAAAACTGTCGTTTCTCCCAATAATATTGATGGAGAAAATGTTTTTGTTGTAAAAGGAAAGTCGGAGACGGGAAGCTAAACGACGAACGAAGCTACATACCGTCGCTCAGACGTGTGTTCCTACTGGCATGTGAAACTGGAAGGCATATCGTTGATCGTAGGCTTGCTAGCTTTAACTTGAATCTATAAAAAGGTACTTCATTTCATATCATTGATATGAGCCTGTATGTGTGGTATGGCTGTAAAGATGATATAAATTGAGAAAATATAAAAAAAAATGTAGTAATATAATCTACAACAGTGAAAATGGAATTTATTGGATTGCCATGCGCCCCCACCTCTTTTCCTAATATATGAGTTTCGTTCTGGCTCTATAACTCACTTGTTTGGTATACCAAATCCAATTGAATCCAGCTGTTTCAAACTAATGAAACAAAACTCTCATTTAGTCGCTCATCTGATCCAGAACAACCCTGATAGTCGCGAGCTCAATGATCCAAATTTTGTGTGCGAGGCTAACGGACTGGTAGTGGTTGTGGTACATATAAGTCGAGTAAGAGGTAGTCAATCCATTCACTACTACTACGTGTAAATCATTTGTTACATCTCTATCAAAATCAGATGGGAAATGAGTCTTTTTAAGACTTTCACTGGTAGCGAAAAATCGAAAAAAGGTATGAACAAGAGAAAGAGAATGGTAACAAACGCAGACATACTTTTTTCCACGCCTGTTCTTTCCGTTCATGTCAAAAAACTTTTGCTCGTTCTCCATCTTTCTACTCGCTTGTCTACAGCATAAAGTACAAACTCTAACTAACTGCTGAAATACTCTGGAATATAAAAAAACAAGTGTGCAGCCTAGAAGAAGTAGATTTTTCCTCGAGTTGAAGAAGAAAAGAATAAGAATTGTATTGTGGTCCCTTTCCACCAACTCCACTTTGGGCTCATCCATCTACACGCTTCATGTGGAAAGACAAGCATCTAAAAAAAAGTATGAGTTGAAGACTTTTTTTTTCAATTTGGGATCGGGACAGGCACGAGGATAGGAATAAAGAAGGATAGGATAAACGACGTATCTCTATACGAACAAGCGTAGAACGTGGTTTTGACTTCTCAGCTTAGTTAGTTGCATTTAGTTTGGTTCGTTGCTCCTGGCCGTGTTTCATTTATCTCTGCTTTGGTCCTTCTGCTGCTGCCTCGTACTTTACAATGATTCCACTGCTGCCTGCAAAATACCACCACGGAGCACAAAGTGTAATATTACATGCCATTGCGAACTCTCACAGAGCAAATTTCCACATTGTGGTAATGGGGTTCAAGACTGTTTCTTCTAGAGTTTACTTTTTGCAGTTTTTTTACTGACTCTGTAGCATCATTAACATGCCTCCCACATCATTCATATAATATGCGAATGACGGAACAAAATAAAAGGATGGCTAATATAAAATTCTAAACTTGATTCATATAATATCAGATTATTTGAAACAGTTTAGATCATAACGTGGGAAATGTATGAATTTTGTCTCGGAAAATATTCTTGTCAGTCTGCGAATCAGTTGGATGACTTGAATGGGATCATTATCATCGTTTCATTCATTTGATTTCTTGCGAATTTCTGCTTTCTCTTCTAAAAGTCACTTTTAGTATGTATTTGGGGACCTGATGTCTGATGTAAGTGATAAAGGAAGAATATCTAGTTTAATCTAACATAAGCTAACACAATGTTTGCCCAACTGATTTTTTTTGTTCGTTTTATGTGAAAGCATGTAGGAATGCTCATGACTCCTGGAATTAATGCCTCTAGGCACGTCCAAACAAATGCATGACTCCTCCTTATCCTGCTCTTGTCGTGCCTGTTCAATTTTTAGCTCTGTTATCATCTATGTAGTCATTTTAGTTTATGAAGGCATATGAGTTTTTCTCAAAACTCAGCAGTTTAGCGAGTTTTCCCTCAGCTACATGAGCAATGAATGAATGAAAATTTGTAGCCTTATAATATGATAAGTTGATTATAGGAAATGGGAAAGCATTTGATGCTGTGGGAGTAGGATGCCTTGTTTCTTGCGCATTTCGTAATTTTTGTGTGCAGTAGTGCTACTGATTTTATTCCGAAGCGCCTAAAGTGGGTTGGTTGGTTATTTGGGTAAGTTAATGGCTGGTGAAATGTAATGAGTCTAACAACTGGGAGAAAAGAGGTTGCAAAAATTGTCGCTTTCTGTTTTAGTTTTAAGTATCTCTCTATATATCTCATCCTCCTTATTTTCACGACTCGTTTGCGCTATCTTCCCTCATGAACGAGGCTCTAGAGTACGGAGCGAAATAGTCAATCATTGCTAAATGCACCCTTTTAATTTTATTAACGGAGCAGAATATGCATGCCAGCTAGGGGATTGCGTATACATAATAATATATGTATACGCAAACATAGACGACACACAAAAGCAGTGACTACACTATAAGAAGTTAGTATTTTCAGGTAACTGTTTATGAGCCATTCATTGGAGCTAAATGAAGGCACAATGGAGAATATATTAGCTCGTATCCATAAGCTTTAACGACACGATCCCATTAGGCAAAACGCTCTTATATGTATAGTCAATCACCAACGAGCTTTTGTTGAGGAGAGCACCAGGGCTTTTGTCAACGTATATATTCCGCCACGCTCACGTTGCACTGTTAATAGTTAATACTATTGTGTTGTTAGAATGTCGTAGTTTTCGTCGCTCGCTTACAATACGTTTTTTGGCAAAAAGCTGGCAAATGTGGAACATATTGGCAAGCTGACAATACATGGGGATGGGCGGCGAATAAAGTAAGAACCCCCGTTTTGAATGCATCTCACGCAGAATAAATGTTGACAGTCGACAGTCTGCCTCCCGAGCTGTACGGGAACAACTCTTTTTCATTTAAACTTCACCCAAGCCGAAAAAGTTTAATAATCTATGAATGTTGTTGTTACTTCTCTGGATGCTTTCGACTATATCTATGTAGTCCATTTTCTCTTTCTTCCGTCGCTGGAGACATAATAACGTACGTAGACAGAAACAGCGCAGCGGTTGCAAACAACGGAGTGAAACGAAAACGAACTAATAAAAACTACAGTGACTGAATGAATGAGCTACAAATGTGAACATTACTTTCAAGTTCAGAGAGTCCAACTGCCGTAAATAACATCAAATTTCGGAAACTCTCTCTCTCTCTCTCCTTCTCTCTCTCTCTGTTGCCCCATGTTTATAAATTCCCTAATGGTTGAAGGGTTGGTTTTGATTAAAATGTATTTATATTTGTCAAACTTTCGATGAAAAACGATCCCATTTTTATGAAATCAGTTTTTTATAAATTTTGTTCCTTTTATTGAATTTTATCCGCATAATTTTAAGTGCTTTCCTTAGAAAGCATATTATTTATAACTTTGGATTAATGGAAAGCACATCCGCTTATCATGGTAGTTATTCATTTTGGTTATACATGGAAATTAAAGCTTTATATAGATCAAAGACGAGGTTTATTAGCTTCTACTTCATGACGCAAATCTATAGGTTGTGCGCAATTCAAATTAGGAACAAAAAAACATCCACAATATAATAGTGAATTCAATAGAAAGTGGTAATCCTATATACAATTATTGAAATCAGGATCATGTACTATATGTATGTATGTATACGTAAGTGGGTCTCATTAAATTTGCAAAAGTCAACTGTGTTTCTCTCGTGATTTAAGTTTGGGAAAGGTTCTTATAATTTAAATTGGTGATTTTCTCGGAAATCATAAAACTCAGCATGATTCAATGGGAACACACACTAAGCTTTAAAATTAATGGATTAGGGCTGCCTGAGTGCAATAAATTTGGAGAAAATAAGTGTGAAACTGTGCTCCGCTTGCACGCGCAGATGTTACATACACATTCACGGACGTTTGACAAAAGCTCATGAATTAGCAAATGTGCTGCTTTGCCAGTACACGTCATGATTCGTCCAACCAGATTATACAGATTGGGAATTTAATTGTTTGATGGATCTGTGAGCATGCATTTGTTACATAGCTTACAAATCCGTTTTCCTTTGACAAGCGAAATTAATGATACCGGCGCTCGTTCATAAAACATGCTAGTTCATGTGCAGTAAATAACGACAGTGAATATCCAAATGAAAACTGAAGGAAGACGTGTATAATGCGAAAGCGAGCAGGATCCGATCCAATGTGTAGTAGCACCATTGAAACGAACAAAAGTGAGATAATGGGGAACGGAAGACAAGCTATATATGAAAAGGGACAAAATAAGCTAGAGAGTTTAGGTTCTCTCTGATGTTTTAAGCTGTGTAATATATACTAAATTATGTATGTTGGTAATTTAAAAGTGGGAGAACGACGAGTGAATTCCTTCATTTTAATCTCACTTGGCTCCTGAATAGACTTGCAAATGAAAAAGTGATTGATTAAAAACTGAAAGAAAGCTGGTACATTATTGGTGCCTGGAGGAGCTTACTAAGAAATCCTGCTAAATGGATCTAAAGCCTCTTTTTCATTCCCAGCAGAATACAACCGGCTGCTGAGGTAAGGATAGAAAAAAACTCATATGGTGCAGCATATATATACGCTCTAGTTTTTTGCCTCATCTCACTCCCGACGACGATTCAACATTATCAGAAGCTACTCGATTCTGACATTGACGTCCATCTGGGCTCCTTAATGCTATAAGTAATCCTTAGCAGAAGTTCTCCCTCGCGAGCCTACACTTCTCTGTTCATAATAATAACGTTGGGTTGAATTAAACCCAAGTTGTTCCTACTTACTACTACTGGAGGGCTTATATACATTTTGGTACGAAGCTCTGAGTAAACACTACATTTGTTAATTCATCCGCCGTTGGTCCATAGTTGGATTGATAAAACAGGTATACACTATAATCCCATGTATCTCTAGGTATGTATATCATAATTTGGATAAGAAAGAAAGCTTAAGCTTCAGTTCATCCCTTCTTCAATATCTTATTCCTCCAAACTGTAAAAAGAGTCTTATTGAGACCAGAAAAACTCCACAAAAAAGCATGTACATACGAAAAAGAAGCCCTCTTCTGAGGATTTTTTTGGGAGCAAAATCAAAGCATGTGCTAGTAGGGCCATACCTTTTATGTCTTCCAGCAACTTCTTCTTTTGATATCTCATGGAAACTTCACCAGAGCAGCTCGTCCATCCATACACTAAGACGGTCTGACGACAAGTATCCAAGAGTATTTTCTGATTGACTGCAGAAAGCGAAGGAGAAAGCCCAGAACGTCATACGATATGCGAGACAGCTTCCTTAAAGGATGTTGTAAATAGCTGGCAGATGTACTCCCTTTTTGTCAATTATTGATTATGAAGGCAATAAACTGGTAGTGCCTCATAAAATCTCAGCTTACAAACTACGTGGTTGAAGAGCGTTATTGTGCGCGCTCCAGTCCACTTCATATGTAATGGGGTGCAATGCTGCTCATGTTTGCCTCTGTGGACGTCTTCCTAACGGAACAATTTCATATCGTACTGCTACCATTATTTAAATCAAAAATGAGATTGTATCCTTGCTAATAATATGCTTTCAGAAACACACAAAAAGACTGAGACGGCCATCCCATCATCAACAGTGTATTTTCATATCAGGGAGCTAAAACTGGAGGAAAACAGACTGTGAAATAGTAGCAGTAAATTTCACTTCCACGTAGTCTTTCACGTTCAAAGGAACGAGACAAAATTGCTCAGAATTGATGCGAAATTGAATGGGGCATGCATAACGACCTCAGCAAATAAATGAACGTGCTCCCTACTTCCATTACAGTACATGTTGTGAGACTCACCAAAAGAGGCATGTTGCGGCGTATGACCTCTTTGAAAATCTGCCTACAAACAAAAAGGAAACATGCACAAGCTACATTCAACATATTATTTGTTTCCGCCAGACACGGAAATCAAATTTTATGCTTTGTATGTATTTGTCCGTTTTGTTTGAAAGGAACTAGCCTTTTTATTGACAACCTTGTTTCGTCAGTTTTCCGCATGTTTGATGAGGCTAATATATATATATCGTAGCAGTCCATATATTATGTTTCATTGCGCACTATGAAATAGTTTTAATTTGTCGTAAATTGCCGTGAAATTGCTTTCAAATACATTCTGTATAGTATTTGATTGTAATCTTGATATGATTGTCGAATTCAGAAAACTTTTTGGTACAACTCATTATAAATTATAGTGTAGTTTTACCTAATTTGCATTTCCTAAAACGAACATCAGCAATTTGGCAAGACCATTGTACATTTTTTATTGCTTGGATTTTTATTCCAACTTTCTTGTGGGTAATTTGAATTCTTATTACAATATTTTTCTTCCAATCTGCATATTCCGCCATTCTGAATTATGAATTTAGGCAATTAAGGATTAGAAAAAGTTTGCTCTCTGATTTGAAATGAGAAGGTCGGGTTGGGTGAATTAAATCAAGAAATTTTGCCGAATGAACAAAATCCTTCCATTAGAAATGGAGAAAGTGGAGGCGGAAAACGATTATGAAGACATCATACATTCCTGATGAAGACATCATAACTCTACCATTATCAAACTGGCAAATGAATTACCCCCTCTGCTCATTTACAATAAAGTTGTAGAACTGTTCAGAGAACCTCATTAGAATACTGAATTATGATGCGATAGATGAATCTTGAAGAAAATGGGTTGCATTCCTGGAAGAAGTATTGATCTGAAACGGGAGCGAGAGAGAGAAGGCAAAATGTTAATATCAAATGGTGGTGAGATTAGGCTACATATATATATGTGTGTGGGTAGGCATCAACAAGAATACTCCTTTCCTTCATTTTCCTTTATCGTTTCATTTCCTTTCGTTTCCTTTGTGTGGAGATTGAATTCAATGAAATCATCCGGACCTTTTCTTTACCAATGTGTACAAGCTTGCGGCTGTACTACTACTATTCATATACAGTCTTATAAAGGCACTTTCTCGCACCTTATCATTAAGAGTATATTTCTACACTATACAATCATATATATGTATGGTGCCCTAACTGACATTATGGACCCTACATAATATATATATACGTATAAGGTTTAACACAGCAACAGCTTAACTTATCAAAGTGATGGCTCATAACTGTTGTCTTGCCTTGGAAAAGGAAACAGGAGAAAGTAGACCAGGATGGAGCCTCTAGTATACTACCCCTCTCTTCCTCTATCATTTATTTGTTCGAACTTTTCCATCGATGGAATAGGTAATGTCCTGATTTGAAAGTTAAATGATCACCCCAAATCTACCATCACACATATATTCCCCAATACGGCACATCCTTGTCGTTTCCCCGCCATTACAGCGAAGGGGTGGTGAAAGTTGTAAAGGTATTTAAGGAAACCTTGGGGAAATGCTACTGTGGTGGATCATTAGATTGCATATAGAATTGTAACTACTTTCTGAAAGGAATGAAATCGTTAGATGATTCACAGAATTTGCTTCATACACACTTGTGTGGATGTCCATACATTCATGTTCATGCAATATGCATGCATTAGAGAGAGAGAGGGAGGGAGGGCAAACTGAGCAAGTATAAAAGGGAATATTCTCATTGTTACAATGTTATTAGCAATTCTGAGACTTTAAGGAAGATGAAAATTAGTTTTCACTTGCAAATTCTTTGGAAATTTTTCGCTCAGCTCTGGCGTGAATAGTGAATTTATGGAAAATTCCAGCATGTTTGTTGAAACTCAGTCGGTGGCATGAGACGATAGAAATGCATATGCGGATTAACTTTCTCGTTGAACTGACTGGTTGAAATGATTTCAGTGCAGCCATGTTGAAGCACGACCCACGATAAATTTAAGGTTAATTTCACATGCTAGCGTATAATATCAACCATCATTTCATAAATCAGGAGCAATGCGCAGAAATGGTGACTTTCATGTCTACTCATCAACAAGTAAAGCCATTCGAGTAGAGCTCTGCTTTTCACCAATAGAATTTTCTTTTTTCAGAAAAAGAGAGTCACAGAGTGAAAAATAGATACTTGATTTCATATTGTGCTTGTTAGAGAGCTCCAAATTACAATGCAGTCAATTGGAACAAAGTGGTCATTGAACGACAAGGAAAAAATGGAGTCAACTTTGAGCTCCACGCTGCAAAGGGCAAAAAGGGAAAGCTCGACGAAGTTTACTAACAACGTCAAACTGTTTTCTGTTGTTGTCCTGTTTCCCTTTGCTCACACAGCTCAGAAACGCATTTATAGTTCATTAAAGAAGTTGTTCCTGTGATGTGTCACAAGATGTTACGATTTTTACACTTGCTAGTTTTCTCCTTTATTCATTTTCTCTTTGCTTTCTTTCGCAGAATTTCATTTAAAGCAAAAGTGGATCAGTGAAATGTCGTTAGTAATCTTGTATAGAGGGACTTTATGAAGTCTGCTATTATAGAATGTGTGTGTAGGCACTCATATATAACTTTCTCTGTCCCTTTCTCAAAGCACACCGTCTTTTTCAGTTGAAATGTTTTCAACTCCACATGCATTCATTCGTGCCCTCTGTACATATTGTAATGGTGAAAATGAAATTTTAACCCTCCGGATACTATCTCGCTCAAACTGTTCCTTGCCGATTTAAGGAAGGAAATACTGTCGAAATTGCAGACTTGTGAAAGTGCCTTAGTAAATACTTATTTATTTGTCGCAGTCTTAAGCTATTCACAAAAGTAATACTACACTCTGTTTATATACACACATATATATATGTATACTATATTACATTTGTGTACATTGCTTAGCCCATGTTTGGAATTCACTGAGTGAAAATTTCACTGAAGCATATAATATGCATAGTTGCACACACACACAGAGTCGAGTAATAGATACATAGAAGCATTTGAATACACTTTTCCTACTTTGTATAATATATATACATCCTTGACTCGGCAATAATAATAACGCTAACTGGAAACTGGAACCGTTGGGCTCCCTATTGAAATGAAATGCCTGGTTGGAATCGTCTTCCCATCACAGAAGTGAATTTTCATGATGACGATTCCCGCTAACAAACACTTCATTCTATTTTATCCTGCTGGAACGTCAGTTCATCCAAGTTGGGGTGGTGGTGTGTAAACTTGCATTCTAAGGAGACACCATCATATATAAAACATGCATGCATATCCCCTTGAAGAATGAGTGCAGAGTGATTTGATAAAACTAGTACGAATCTATGTTTACAACCCATCCTTTATTTGCTCATCTCTTCACTCAAAAAGCAAAGAGACACGCATGGAATAGTATCACTCATTTTGCATGATTTTGTAATCTATATTTATTTAGCTACATGTCTAACTCCCTTCAGTCAAGCCTATTATGTATATATCCAAATCAAAATTATTTTCACTGAAATCTTCCTACAGACTCAGAATTTATGAGGAGGATTGCAAGTATAGATTTCGAAATCCGTTTTAACTGACAGCGTCTTCGGAATTAAATAAGGGAGGAAGAAGATTGGAATGGAAAATGGAGAAATGCGACAGTGTGTGGCATGCCATTATGTATGCTGAACATATATAATAGCAGTTTGCAGAGAAAGTGTCACACACTGAAAACACCTCAACCTCTCCTCGACGGAGAAACATAAAATATTGTAAGAGATTTACTGTGCATTGCCCCACAAGATTGCATTGTTCTTTCTCTTTCCCTAGAGAAGACGGGCGATCGATCTCATTTTCTGAATCTACAAACCCGGATATTAAATTTACTTACTTTTGTAAGTTGCAGACGTCAGATTTTCAGTCCCAGGAAACACAAACGAAGAAAAGGTAGTGGGAAGGAAGCGAAAAGGGGGAATTGAGCAAATATTAATTCATTTTGTACATGTGTACACATGCATTATGGAGAAGAAAGAGTGTGTACCTATAAAACTACAAGCTTTACTTTGGCGTGTGCTCCAAATTTAGAATGATCAGTGGAGCGAGTTTAAAACAGGAGTTGTGTATAGTATGTACCCTTTACTCCTGCTGGAGTACATCCAAATGCATATTCAAGTAGTTGTTTTATACGTTTTCCATAAATGCATCCAATTGTGATTTTAATCATGAGCACGATCACGAGCTGATTTTTTGTTGTCTTTGTAATGATACGTGCATATGTCTTAGAAACAGGAGAAATGAAAGACATGCCAGTGGCAAAAACAAACATATTGAATAAAATACTAGAAAGTCGAGAGCTTGACTTAGCAGCAGCAGCAGAGAAGGAGAAAGCTCACTAACATATATAAAACCAAACTCAGGAGTTGGGGAGAAAATGGCAATAAACTCAACTTCCGTTTTCCCCGTTGATTTCCCCTTGCTTTCTCCTTGAGTAATTTTTTCATCAAAAGAAGACTTATTCTGTTTTACATAAAAGACTAGTCTCTAATATACAGTTATATGGAACCAAGAAGGAGGTTTGGTTTCAATTTTACGCATATGTTTTGTATGGAACTGGAACATGTTGGATTTTACTAACAGGAGATGTTTCGGTGTAGTGACTGAGCGCAACATATCATTAAAACGTTTTTAAGTTAGGAAATACTAATAAAGACGACCCCTTGTGTGAATGCTCTCTTGCACATATATATTTACCATCCCGTAAATGATACGGATGCAGACACGCAGCCATGGAATTGACTTGGAGCAACTAAATGGAAGAATGAGTGTAACATTGTGCAGCATTTTAATACTTGCCGTAATGTATTTATTCCCTTTTCTTAAATATATATATATATACATACAAGTGCATGCTGTTTCTGTACATTTATGGAACTGTACAAAAAAATGGAATAACGGTTGGCAAAAACCAATTAAGATGTTCCCAACAGCGAATTTTCTCGGCAATGTCGGCAGTTTCAAACCAAAACGGCTGTCATAAAAGGTCTTACTGCTTTATTAGGCAAGGCATAAAGTACGAGACGACATTGCGTTGGGGTTACAAGAAAAAGTAACTGAAGGAAGAGAAAGATTGAATTAAGCATGACTACTGGTAGCAAAGCAAGTTATTCGCTGATGCAAGAAGGCAATTTCAACTGCTGAGCAGTACAATATCACGATTCCGGAACTTTTGCAAACATTTATGACTCGAGGTACATGACAATCGTAAAGTACATGTACTGGAAATTCTCGAAACACATGCAACGACCATGTTGTGAATAAGTATATAATTATATAGTGTGGACGCGAACTTTTTTTTGGAAGTTTAAATCATACTTTTACGGGTAATATTTTTTCAGTTGCAAATAATTTCCTTGAACCCCACCCAGAAAGAAATGCAAAAAAACATGTTTTTTCCAATGAATTTACCTTTGACTTTTTTGTCCCTTTGGGCCAGAGATGATCTTTATGAGAACTTTCTCTATCATGTGCCAGAGGACCAATGTCCAGGAGAAATAGGTCATCCTACTCACAAGACGAACACAGTCATCCACACATCACGTCGCTACATATCCATTCATTATGCTAATATTTCCATGTTCATGAACGTATGCCTCTTTGCCCCACAGGTTTCCTTTCTTGCTTTTCCTTGACAGGTGAATTCTGTATGTATTTTTCATTCATGATATATGCCATTCCTTCGTGAACCGTCATTCAATTCACTTGTCCTCAACCTTTACTCTTGAAATAAAATATTTCATTTCATGTTCCTAGTTTCCCTTCAATCCTGACTAACATTTCCGAGTTTATTTTCTGCTGGCTTTTGCGTACTTCGATTCTCATTCTTTCGCTTCATAAGGGAGTTGAGCTCCGATACTTCCCTGCGAACATTGCGTTATCCGAGCTGTGACAGAGCTATTAGTGGGAGTTGTGCTTATGCGTGATTATAGCGTGTGCTTATCATAGTTAGTGAACCCTAAATTGTATCTCACGGCCAAGTACACATCTCTCTTACCAGTACATGGCGATTACCATGCCAGTCGTGAGTTTCAACTGATAAACCTTCTTGTGACGTGAGTTTTTGAGATTTCGGAGAGGAGAACTGAGTAAAAGAGACTAAGGTCATAAGTTTGTGTGTCTGTTTTGTCCGTCTGCCTGATCTACCCATAAGGAGTGTTGCTGCTGTTTCTGCTGCCAAAACTTTCCACGGGTATCCAGACTTGCCGAGCAACCCTCTACAGCCGATTTTGAAAATTTGCAACGGAGGTAAAAACCCAAGAAACATTGCAACTGCTCCGCTCTTTTTTTGCATACTTGATTCTCATTGCATATATTTTTGCTCTTCCATATTACATGACATGATACTATTTTTAGGGCAAAACTTCATATATTTTCCATAGAAAATTCAGGATTCTTTCATTTTTTTTGGTGAGGTGGTAATACTGAGGTGGGAGTTTTTCGGTCAGTGCTTGTCATTCAGAGAGGACAAAGAAGCCAAGGACCGCGTCATTCATTTTTTCGTTATGTTGGTCAAAGATTTTACGTGAGTGGGATATCCCATGTTAAGTAGTAGGGAAAAAAGTCCAAAAGTGTCAGTTTTGTCGAGTCAAGCGTCATACAGTTTTTACATGCTAATGAGTTTTGGGACTTGAAAATTTTTTTTTCTTCACTCGGGTGGTGAAGCCAGAGCTCATCATTTTTATGCATACGCGTATATGCTAGCCTACCTTCTTAGCTGGACTTGCTTTGATTTTATGGAAAGGTTGATGTGCTCGGGATCCAGCACAACTAGAGAGCACATCAACATTGCATACACATACACCTGACCCCATACACCTGCCACTCACATATTACCTTGACTTTGATTTTTGTACTTGGTGATGAGGAGTTGTAGGAAACGCCACTGACCTGCTACCACACACACATACGCATATTATTACTGTCTTTGTTTTTCCTTTCTCTTGCTTGAAAGTACATATGATGTACTTGCTTAGTACGTATGACGTACTTTTAGTGCATATGATGCGCTGCTGCTTGCTATAGTGCATATGATGTACTTGCTTAATACGTATGACGTATTTTATAGTACATTGATGTACTGCTGCTTACTGTAAGTACATAAGAGAGGAGTGTATATCGTATATAGCTATAAAAGAATCAGTAACTGCCT